>MDKI01085700.1:0-11821 GCA_005239505.1 Nicotiana paniculata
TTCTCCATATTGCTGGGAATTTCTTTCTAAGAGGACCCTCGCTGATAGCTCCTTACGGGTGGATATGCTTGGGTTTGCAACGAGCGTACCACTTCCTGGAGTGTGGTGTTATGCTGTTGACACCATATTCTCTTTGACCAACTGGTTGTTTCCTCATAGCAGCTACAGCAGCTACTGCTTCCTCACCAGTCATGCTAGAAGTAGCATCTCCTCATTTTCTTTTTTTTTGAGCTGGTGGAGGTTTTGATTTGGTTTTCGGCGGGGCTGAAGATGTTGCCTTTCCCTTGCCGGTAGCTTTTCTGGAAAACATTGTTTTACCTGCACAATATATCAGTAATGAATTAGTGTCACCAAGTATATACTTTCTGTTTTCGCACTTTGCAAAGGTTACTAAGACATTACCTCGGCAAGTTTATGATAATTCACACACATTGATACCTATTAGCTTCGTATGAGCTATTTTTCATTTAAAAATTCATGGAATTCAAGATTTACGGCGCTAGTGGTGGTTTTCCCGGAGACTCGGGCTCCATATGGGACATGTATTGCCATTGAGGCATTACATCGAGCACTTGGCTAGCACAAATGCCATGGGCGCTCGTATGGACTTGAGGGACTGCCTCATGTTCCCAAATCACTTTGGGTTTCCATAATACCACTTAATTTCACCATCTCAGCTCATTCCTAAAGGGTTTCGGGACTTGGGGTGCATAACACCATACCACACATTTCAAGAACTTCATAAACCCATAAAATTTCATCATGAACTCAAGGATAAACGTTTCACCAGCTCAAATTCGAGTGAGTAAAGTATAAGGTTAGAATCATACCTCAAATCTTGATGAGTGTTAGCCGGATGAAGTTTACCACAAGTTTGTACCCTGTGCAGATCTTGTGTGTGTGGTGGGTGAAGATGAGTGTGGTGTGATTTGAGGCGATTTTGCGAGATAACCAGTGTTTAGGTGTGTGCTTGAGAGTGAAAATTTTGTGAGAGAGAGTTGGAAGATGAAGAAAATCGGAAAAATGAACTTACCTGGCGATACTCGTGTGTTTTAATCGAAAAGCCTGGGCACCCTGGCGTTTACCAGGCGTTAACCTCATAACGCCAGCCTTGCCCTGGCGTTAGCCTCCTAACGCCAGCCTACCCCTGGCGTTACTCAGGCGTTAGCCTCATAACGCCAGCCTTGCCCTGGCGTTAGCCTCCTAACGCCAGCCTACCCCTGGCGTTACTCAGGCGTTAGCCTCATAACGCCAGCCTTGCCCTGGCGATAGCAAGGCGTTAGCCTCCTAACGTCAGCCCTTGCATCCACTGTCCGTCATGCTAATACACTCCTCCATTCACCCGAATTCACCTGCAAGCTCGTTAGTACTCAAAATTACACCAATTACTTCTAACTATTTTAAGATTTATTACGCATTGGGTTGCCTCCCAACAAGCTCCTTATTTAATGTCGTGGCACGACGATTACAACAAATCAATAGGTTGCTTCCTATGAAGCGCCTGATTTAACATCACGGCACGATGCAGCATTAAGCTATTTAAGGATTGTCTGGTGTATTAGGTTCACCCAGGTGCACAATTGTACGTTCATTGGCTTCAGTCATCCCAACATAATATATTAACTTTATCTATTAACTCAATTCATAATTTGTAGACAGACCATGATGCACATTATCGAGTTCCTAATGACTCGTGAATGGACCAGCATGATCCAAACCATCAAAACTGGGTATATTCCAACTGTTGATTGGTTCATAACTTGTAAAACATATCTAGCTGGTACCCCCTTTGAAAGATATAAGTGTTAGTACGAATATGATACACAAAACAATTATCATACTACTACAAGGAAAATTGAAATTTACCACTCAGCGTGTGAATTATGTAAATTTGGGGAGAAATTATATCTCTGCTCCTCATTCACCCGTGGAGATAAGTTTAGATCTGGCCAGGCTCTTTCAAACGGAACCATTTCGGATAAAACTTCTCCAAATACATTACCAGATAATTGAGGGCTATCCCTATTTTGCGGAACCTCAATATTACAGACGTCTTCAGACGTGACGTACATTTTCAGTATTTTTATCACAAGAAGTTCCCGTTGTTCATCCAGAGTCCTTAAAAAATCTTTCATGGTTTCATCGTCTTCGATGTTAAACTCAGCATAACAAGCAACCCTTTGCAGAGAAAGCGAATAAGGATATCTTCTGGTTACCTTAATATTAAGCAAATGTTTACTCACACTCATTCTTTGACAAATCAAAGAAACCAATCTATCGTACTCCAATGTGAGTGGCAACTTAACAATACTGTGAATAACAAGTATAGTATACTGATTTATTCTCCACGACAACCTCACTCTCCCAATATAATGCAACCCTAATTTTTCGTTTTTCAGACATTCTGGCAAAATGAAGAAAAAGTTGAGTAAGTAAATATTTCGGAATAAACAACAACAATAACATATCCAGTATAATCCCACAAGTGAGGGTAGTATATACGCCGACCTTACCCCTACCTGGCGAGATAGAAATATTTCGGAATGAGTAAGCAAAATACAAAGGATGTTGAAGAATGAATTTTCCGGAATGAATAATTGAAGAAGGAATGCTGGTCCTTAAGTAAGCAAATATTCAATACGAGGAGTATAATAATTGGTGGGTATAACACATGTATTATATGCGTTGTACGTACAGCGCATCTAAGACATGCGTTATACGCACTAATTATTGTGGATCGGATAAATAACAGGTAGTGCATGATTTCATGCGCTATACCTTAACGGACAAACATATCGTTAAGGTATAGCGCATGAATTTCATGCGCTATATATAAAAATGTTCCCAATTATTTTTTTCACCTATTTTGATGTTTTGAGTCCAAAAATCCATCATTTTGGTTCCAAACTCCGGTTAAAGTAATCCTTCAAAAAGACTGTTACTAAAACGAGAGTAGATAATCTTCTTACAAATCTTTTTTCCCGTACTCCATGTTTACTTGCTCACTATAATAAAAAAGTACTTATTCATTTTACTTGTCCAAATTAGAAAATAAAGACATAATTTATCAATTTATACCTATTTACCCTTATTATTATTATTACAATATTTTGGATTGATAATAGGAAAATTAGTTTTTCAATAGTAATAATTAGGAGTGATATAGTAAAATTATCGGTTTATTAATTACATTTTAGAAGATGTGCCTAATTAATTATGGACAAGTAAACATGGAGCTCAATTGCTTTTGACATCTTTCGAGAAAGTATCTACTTTTCGTCTACTAAACATCAAGAATTTTTTACGATGGCATAGCTCAATTGCTTTTCTATGATACGACTAAAGAGACTCATGATATACAGATACTTGTTAGACAGCATTTAAAACGAGTAGATAAGAAGAAGAAAGAAACGATGCTAAGGGCCAAAGGCTGAGCCGTCAGTTTTATGAAGCTTTTCTTTTTTCAAAGAATATTGCAGCCTTAGCTTGTTGATCCTTATAATTAAGCACCGCTCAAATCCTCCATCAGAATTCGCCATACGCGTATTTGATTCTTAAGATGTTTTCTTTTGTTTGAATATTCCCTAAGATAATTCATACTCGGTTTTTTTTTTTTACTCTATTAGATTAACTCACATGTCGATTAATAGTGTAAAATATGTAGATCGACTTAATTAATTTAAATCGTTTTGTTAAAGAGTGACTCTTACAACTTACATCGTGGATGAAAACCTCTACCACGCCGACGGCACACCATTTTGAGAAGAGAATGATTCAAAGATGACGGCTCAGCGGCGGATTACATGCATGCACTCATGCAGCAGTGCTATTTTCTTTGGCTAGTAATGAACTACTACAACTATACTACAGTAACCTCTTTTGACTCTTTCGAAAAGAAATATAATATCTGAAGTTGAATAAATCTTATAAAGTTGGGAAACATTAATTTATCTCAATAAATTAATTACAAATAACATAACTAATCTCAAGTTTAACTGACGACCGTTTAATTGAATCTTAATTTAGTGGTGTCCATGATGCAACTTCTTAATTCAGGTGGTCAGCATGCAATTGCACGGTTTAATTTTTAAGTTAAAATTTTATGCATTGACAATGTAAACAATATCTGCATTAATTATTAATTTATAATGCAATTACAAGTAGCTCACAATAAGTATGATGGACAACTCATAAAACGTTGACAAATAATTAATATACTAAAACATAGTATTAAACTATATTGATAGTATAGTAAAATTACAATATACTATCAACATATATATATATATATATATATATATATATATATATATATATATATATAACTTAAACGTATACTCTGAGCATAATTTTTTTTCATGCAAACTTTATAGGAAATACTCTGAATCAGTCGCATAGCGGCCTCAATTTGTTTTATATACTAGTCAGATGGCCATGGAATATAATTTGGCTGCCGTTTTAAACTTTGAATACAACTCTTGCTTGGGTTGAAATATTTATGCGTTCTAAGACTTAATGTCCATGTACATATATTTTGAATTCAATCAGTGTGGCCGAAAGATTTTCGAATGTTCTTCTTAGTCTGATAAACTAAATTACTTTTCAGAATTTGAGTCAAAGATTTTGTTCAAAATTTATTGTCACGGTCTGATAAATTCGATAGTAATAATTACTTCTTGCCACTATGTTGACAATTAGCGATCTCTTGATAATATTCTTATGTTGTAAAACCTACATTTTCAAAGGTGACAAAACTTTCATAAGTCAAGGTAATAATCCACTTCCGAGCACTAAATGAGGAAAAAAATATATCTAAATAAGAAAAATAGTCCAATAAAGGATTAAACAGAATCAATTCGGTGGTTAGAAGCAAATCTATTATAAAAAGCATAAGAAAAAAGTCTGAAAATAAAAGCGACCCATGATGCAAGCAAGGTCTTGGCTGGTGCACGAGGGACATGATAAATGTTTATCCATAAAAATTGTTTAGATGGTAAGGGTGTCTTTTCGTTTAATCCAAAAGCCCAAGTTGTTTGAAATTTTGTTGGTTTCATCCACTTGCGCCCGTTCAACATCATCACACCGATTTTAAAAATAAATTAAGGGGGTGTAATTTTCTTTTATATTATCAGGTTAAGTTGATCTATGACAATTGTCAATTCTTTATAATAAATTTAATGTGAGAATTTTAAAAAAGGATATTAAAATTTAAAAGAAATAATTCGGTGAACAAAGTATTCCGTATTTATATAGAATATTTTCGGGGAAGAACCGTACTCAAGGAGTGTGGTCGGCCAGCCTACCTTGACGCAAAGGTTAGTGACTATTTTCATGGCTCAAACCAGTAACCTATAAGTTATACAGAGATAATTTTATCGTTATAATAAAAATTCTCAAAATAATAATTTATTAAAAATAATAAAATTGCACTAATAATGTAAATTTCAAATTATAGTGTTTGTCACAAATATGGGATAGTTCCACCGTAAGCCATGGCTGTCTCCTGAAGAGGAAGCCACCTCCCATTTGCTGCCTCTTTGGCTTCTTGTTAGTCTAACAACTCAGCAAGAGAGTGAGAGAGAGAGTTTTTGAATTTCATTAGTCACTTCAAAATTTGCTTTTTCAAAGAGGACTAGCTATCTTCATTCAAAAGCCAAAGTTATCTTTATCAACAACGATAAATATATGCATATATTTAATGGGTATTTCATTCTTAACGTCAGTTTCATCCAACATTTGGCATGCATAATTTTGGCCTATCTTTTCTTTTGAAGAGAAGTCAACATTTTCACGCTGTTAAAGGTTCAGTAACCAGTAGTCGATGAGACTTTTCTTTCCATTGGAGTATATATATGGATTAGACTTATATTATTCTACATACAATTTATCATGAGGTCTCTTTTTCACGAGAACAATTATTTGTTTATCATTTGTTCTAGATGGAGTGAGATAATCAACAATCTTGTCAAACGTCATCATGTTTAGTGCTGGAGAAATAAGAACAACTCATTTAGAAAACGGCTTTTTTTGGCGTACAAAACTAGCTTGAGTAAATTAATGTTGCCATTAATTTTGGGTATTTACATGTGTTTTCCACCCTCGCTCCTACTCATCCAACAAATTAAAATAGCTAATTAAAAGGTTATTGTAAGAGTAGGGAGCCAGAAATGCGCATGAGGGAAAATAATACCCTCCCTCAAAAATTTATGAGGCACTATTTGAATTTCGAGAGTCAAACAAATTTTTTTTTATTGTAATTTTTTATGTCTTTCAAAATATTTTTAAATTATTAATTATGTGACTTATACTGACTTTTATGTAATTTCCAAAATATATATATTCAAAATTAAGAAGTTAACTCACGAAAGCCGAAATATGACATATATATCGGGACAAAGACAATAGTAAATCTCTATATTTACAAACTGATACTCGACATGAACTTTGGTTTATATGGAATATGGAAAAAGAAGGAAAATCCTTATATTTGGATTGATAAAAAAAAAAAAAAAAAAAAAAAAAAAAAAAAAAAAAAGTTATAACGTTGAATATGCAAACAGTACGATTATCAAAGTGTATAGCCACGAAACACGATACGTTGTGAGTCCACACATTAGGTATAAATTCCATTTTTATTATTCATATTCCCCTTCCTCTATAAAAGAAAAAAAGTATACATTGTTTTTTAAAAAAAAATGAAAAGATTATGTGTACTACGTGCATAGAATTATTACGAAAACATCCACAGTGTCAATTACTAGATCAGTAAAATGTTATTGAAGGAAACCTCAACACATGACGTAGTACAGTTATGTAGCCTTTGGAAACCTCGTAGGGTTACCAAAGTGAAGCATTATAAAACTTTCCAAAGTCAACTGCTATTTTATTCTACTTTTGAAGATCTAACACAATTTTAAAACTATCAAAAACATCTCCTTTTGGCTCAATAGCTAGTCGGCTATCCCCCTAAGATATAAAAAAAAAAAAAAAAAAAAAATTCAGAATAATCATTTTATGATTTTTCAAATGCAATTGAATCCACTATATATAGCTACCTCTTGCAAATTGCTAGTGTTTAATATGTTTGACACAAATTTGATGAATGAGCTTATGGGTCCATTGGGGTTAAACATTTTTATACATCTTCGACGGTATCTAAAATAATTAAAATGTTACATATATACTCCTATACACTTCAAAAAAGAAAAAAATAATTAAAATTATAGACTCCTAGTCTGAATATATCTAAATGTGGTCCTCGTAAGGCCGTTGGCCTCTAGATTCCGTAATATTCACATTTGTCTTCTTGATTCACCGAAAGAGAACTGGATAAGGAAATTTTTATTTTTATTTTTAAAAAAAAAAAACTTGGAATTGAATTTTCATGTTAAAGGGGTAAGCAAAAAGACAAGTTGCATTGTGGCCTTTCAATTGTAACATGCAAATTGAAATAACTTATTGCAACTGATCTATTCAAATACGAAAAATAAGCATAAGCAGCTAACAATTTAACACTTTTTGATCATTATTCATTACTCAAACAAACAAATTAAGTGTGGATACTCTTCGACCACTCCAAATTAATGAGCAACTTATAGTAATTTGCACGGCATATATTGATTTGTGAGATGAAGGATATCAAGTTACATTATCAATTCAATCGATCGAGATAAGTTTTCTACACATATTATTCGATCTTTTCTAAGTACTAAATTAGTTTAGCAATTTCTTATGTCTATATTACATATTGCACTTGAATTTCTTATATCTCTGTTGCAATGTTGTTTGCTTATATTACTAGTAATTATTTATCTCTTCATATGCTAAACCGGAAACACAAAACAATATCTCCTAACCATTTTTGCGTTTTTCTGTTTTTCGGCAGAAGAGGGGCTTACTAGGATTAGGATATCTAATTGATGTAATAATATTGTGCATGAATGTGGATCAAGATTAATAGCCCGTTTGACCAAGCTACAAAAATCAACATATTTTGAAAAGTATTTTTTCTTAAAAGTACTTTTGGTGAGAAGCAGTTTGTGTTTTCGCTAATTAATTTGAAAAGCACTTCTGAGTAGCAATTAGTGTTTCTCCAAGCTTTAAAAACTGCTTCTATGTGTATTTTTCTCATAAGTGCTTTTGCAGCTACTTTTTTCTGCTTCTCCTCAAAAGCACATTTTTCCTTTCAAAAGCTTGGCCAAACACCTTATTTTTAGAAAAAAAACACTTTTGAGCAAAAAAAAGTGTTTTTGCCTCAAAAAAAGCTTGGCCAAACAAGCTATTAAACTTGATGGATTTGACTTTAAGGTTCTTCGTATTAAACTTACTAGTCTTAAGGTACGCGCGCTTCTTATGTCAATAAGTATTAGTAAACAGTGTCTTTGATTGTCATAAAAATTAAACGTATAACTTTCTAAAAATATATATGTTGATCTCAAATCCAACCAAATGAAAGTCCTTAGAGTTTTGTAAGAATATCTTATGAAAGTTATTGTTATTTTTATGCCTTAATATCGAACAAACAAGTAAAAGAAATACTTTTATCACGATGAAATGTCCTTTAGCTCCTATGTAAAAATTAACAAGTGGAAATATAAGCTTTAAAATGACTAATATAGAGTCAATAATTTACAATAATAAATTAATATATAAAAAATATTGGGAGCTATCATTTGTTAGAATATTTGTAAAAATAAAAATAATTAACAATAACTCATTTAGAATGTATTTTATCTTCTATTATTTCATCCTTATTGTTTCAAGTTTGCATATGTTAATAGAAAACTAATTATTGATTATATGTTATTTTACAATTATTGAATAAATTATGTACATTTATAATAGATGATGTTTGCAAGTCAAAATAATTATTGAGTGTAGCTTCAAATATTATATACAGTTTAATAACTAAAATTTTCGTTGATTTTAAAATCTTAAATATTAAAAAATTAACATGGAAGATATTATAATTATGGTAAAAACTTCAAATAAGTAAATAATTTATTAAAATCTTAATTGATTTAAAGTTATAAATAGAATTGTTTACATAATTCAAATAAAGATTTATTTAGTAACTAAATTTCAGTTGATTTCAAAGTTTAATACTAAATAAATAATTAAATATCGTGAAAAAGAATTGTATCAAAAAATATAAAATAATTAGATGAAGGAGATATATAAATATTAGACTAACATTGAAATTATTATAAGCAAATTGTTTAAATGGTATAAGGTACACTTAATTCATTTTGATGCCCTATATTTTTATTTGATATTTGTCCTAAGTATATGGGAAATCTATGCCTATAGTATGCTTTAACTTCATATTTTGCAAAAATAACCCAATAAAGAGAACGGACCGAACTTCTTTGAGGAAAAACAAAAGAGGATCTTCATATCTTTGCATGCCACAAGTTTCTTCTGTGGTCTGTAATTTAACTATCTTTATTCCGACATGCAATTTACTATGAATATATTGAGATATTGATTTTATATAGTAGGCATTACGATTCATTTTCAACGTCTCCAAAAGTTATCCATCTTCTCAAATTCAAAATGCTTTCAGTATTTCATTAGAGGATAATTAGGCCACTAATTATAAGCAAAGGGTCGCAGAAACCTTGAAGAGCCAAGGGACACAAAAATGATTAGGAGAATAATTACTATTTATTAGTAATATGATAACATAAATTATTATTACAACCTGCTCTTGAAGATTGATGAGATAATAATTACAAAAAAAAAAACCTCTAAATTATTAACAACCTAAAATCTAGCGGTCTCCTTATCTCTTCACTTTCATAGTTGTCAAAACAATATCTGACTAATATTAAATTACTTGAAGTAGTGTCAAACTTCGTAAGGCCGGTTCTATACATATCATCAAATCTTGTTAAACATCGTCTTCATTATATTTCCTCTAATTGCAATTTCCTAATGTTGTTTTAGCATCTATTATTGGCTATATTCTGTGTTTAATGCTCACATAGATAAATATTTGATATTGACTTAATTTGTTACATAGACACACATATGTAGCGGAAATATGCATGATCCACAGAGAAGCCTTACCTTGGAAAAACTATTTAGGCCCCTTTATTTAGTATTTAATGTTATCCCATAAGTAAGCATATTCTTCTTGTATATTATGCACATAAGGTATTGCAAAGCTACTATTTATTTTTTTGTCTTTGTGCAGTCCTCGTTAATCCCACGATAAGTGACCAATTTGCTTTTTATTTTGGTCCAAAATAAGTGTCCATTTATATGATCAAGAAAAAATTTAATTTATTTTTTTAAAATTACCGTTGTGTTATTTTTGTCTAGAATTTTGTAGGGTGTGCCCAAAGCAAATTGGTCACTTATTATGGATCGGAGGGATTATCTATTTAATTTCAACTAGATGTACTCAACATTCAAACAAAGCGTGTTTCTGCATGTAAGTTATATATAGGACAAACTCAACAAAGCATGATTAATCTTAAGTTTTCCTGCTATAATTATTCTAATGATCACATACGTAAAAGAAATGAAACTAAAATAATCCTAAAGTCACAAAAGTCCACCGTCTAAAATAGATTATGTGAATAAACAATGCAGAATTAGAGTGTAATGCAATGTTAATCAATTAACTAGACAACTTTAATTATGCACCCTAGAAAACAAAATACAACTCTCATATGTGCTGTATACACCGCAGTTTCGATAATAGTTTCTTAAACCCTTGTACATTTGCATATTTATTCATAAAAAATGCAGCGTCAATTTTATCGTAGAATATATATACCTAAAAGCCAAAACGTGTTAGATCTCCAGAAAAAGAATCTTATACATGCATGAAAATTGCAATCAAAATTTGATTGCAACCTTATACACGTCGACGTCGGAGTTGGTTTTAAATTGTATTTTCTTGATTCTTTGGAACCTTAAAGGGATCTCACCTTTTGGTACAGTCTTAAGGCTAAACATCCCTCACAAAAGCCTAAAAGACTAAACACATGACATTTCATAAGTTAAAACTGCTGGGATTCTGAATCTTCTTCTGATTCTCCTCTATGGAAATGAGTATTTGTCTAATATATGATCAGGTTTTTTTTAATAGTTATACTCTGATAACAAGATAAAATACTCATCACATGTCCATTTTTATTCAGAGAGGTGGTTGAGGTCTTTTTCCCCTAATAATGTCATTTGATAAAACTAATTAGGGAGTAATTAAGAAGTAAAGTTGCTTGATTCCTTGACCTTATTATTTAATTAACTAACTCCTTGTTAATGCCAGAGGGTTCTGACTACTTTATGTAGGGCCACTCTATTATCATCAGTTGATATTGGCAAAAATCAAGGTCAAATAGTACTCTTTTTAATTTATATATGGGAGAAGCATTTAGCACCTTTCTCTTTTGAATTTATTACACCTTATTCCGACAACTATTTGCTAAAGGTGGCAAACGGGCCGGATTGATCCATAACCGGACCGATTCAGACCTGTTAAAATTGAAATCGAACCGGCCCGGTTCATAGGGGGTCGGGTGGGCTGGGTAGGGGGTTTAGAGGAGATTGGTCCGTTTAATTATTTTAAAACGAGTAACCGGACCAGTAATGAACCGTAATCGTGTACCGGTTTAACTGGACCGGCCCGGCCCGATACAACGGCTATTTATTTTTTTTTTAACATGTGGGGCCCACTGACCGTTGGCAACGGTCACCCCTGACAGCATGTCGTTGCCCAGCGTTAAATTTGCACAAATAGCCTCTTTTTTCTTTAAATTTTAACCTATTTTCATTTTACAAAATTAACCTTCTCTAAAACCATAAATAC
>ML365663.1:0-77088 GCA_005239505.1 Nicotiana paniculata
TAATGCGCATAAAATTTAAGGTATATCACATGTTAAACTATGCAATTTAGTCTCGCATCAAAGTTGTTTACCTAAAAGCGTTCTAATTCAATTCTAGGTTGTACCCTATGCGTGTACTACTCGTCCCATGCATGTGGTCCAGGAAGCTCTGGACCTCTATATGGGTGGTTCTAGACTTACTTATGTTGCTCAAAAAAATGATAAAACTAATCGCGCATTCAAAATAAATAGGCTTACACATAATAGAAAAGAATGGCTCATGTTATCCTCCACACATATGCAAAGAAGCATGCAGACTAATTGGCAGATTGCACAGTAGAAAATTACAGAATCAAGGAGTATTATAGTCGTGAGTACTAAATGATTCTTTTTTAGTAATGTACATGCAACAAATTTTCATATTAATGGCATGAGAAATAGGCATGATCTCTATATAGTTCGCGCAATGCGGCAGTGAAATGATCCCGGAATCATGAATTACCAGAGCTGATTTTATAGACAAGTTTCTTAGGCAGGTGACAGTGTCCTAAAGATAAGATATCTAGTAGTTGACGATGAAAATGATTTGTAGTTTTATCCTTATAGGCATAATATCTTAGCGAAGCAGTACAAAATGATATGAAACAGTTGGTTGATTATTAAACCTTATAGCCATGGTATCGAGATTATTAAAAGTATTACATGGTTGCATCCTATAGGCATATTATCTAAAGTGCATAGAAGTAAGCATGCGAACAGATGAAACCCTAAAGTCATACAAACATTCTGAAAATATGCATGCATTAGACAGGTTGAGTAGGTGAAGTATTTGAGTTTCCTATAGGCATGATATCTAAGTTAGTTACACAATTCAAATAAGTGGCCCAAACATTCACTTTAGTTGTATTAAGCTCCTATAGGCATGACATCTAAGTGCAAGAGGTTCAGTTTAGATCCTACATGCATGCTCTATAACCATTCAAGTCATAACATTATATGCACATATTTTCCAAAGGAATGAGGCATGATGAACAAACAAACAATCAAGATTCTATAGGTATGATTTCTATCCATTCAGGTAAAAGATAAATTATCTCAGTTCCCCCTTTTAACTAATCCCCAATTGTTTGTTTACAAATTATTACAGACCCAAGAAAACAAAAATGATACATGATGACAAATTACAAGTATGAACTGACACACGCACAATGAAGAAATTAAAAGCCCAACACAGACATAAACCAGGAAGGTCCCTAGGCCTTCAATGGTCTTATTCTTTGCACAATAACAGATTCAGACATCAGTTTTCCATAGCCGCTTGAGTTCCATGCCCAACGTGAATGGCCCAACACTTACTTACCCAAAAGCATGCCAGCTCAGCCATACTGGTGACGAAAGATTTATAGAATCTAACTAAAACAACTTAAGCACTCGATTCTTGAAGCTATAGCTAATAGCAGTTCTAGAGAAGACATCTAGACAGGACTATACTAAATTGAAAAGGGCCAAAGGACACATATGAGTCAATTTAAGTCTTGTAATTCAAAAAGAAAGTTCAAAGTGACAGGATGGACCAACATAGCATAACAAACCATTCAAAAGAGAGTTGCTGAGTAAAACATGCTCTAGAAGTAGCCTAAAGGACCTTAAACATAAGAGCTTTGGCATGAAGGTCTAGTAGAATCAAAATAGAACAAGTGAAATAGTAGTTTGCACATAGAAATACTAACATGAGCCTAGTGAGTATAACAAATAGGCTGGTAGGCATAGTCTACAATGCTTGACAAACAATCGCGTGGAAAGCTTAATATGCTGAGCATCAGTCACGACACCAAAGTTTAGGAACATTACCAATATTAACAAAACAGATAGGCATTTGGACTTATATCAGTTAATCAAGTATATGAATAAGCTATGTATCAGAGTCTTAAGAGGTATTTTAAGAACACAGAATTGAATGAGCCACAGAGCATACATTGAATTTACTAATAGCAAGAAAGACATGTCATGCTGGTTTAGAAGTCCAGGCAATACAGGCATTCTGAAATTGCATAAGCATAGATCAATCATGAAGAAGTTAACAACTGGTATAGAAATGACATAATAGGGAATGATACATTAGGTATGAATAGATCTATCATAAGAATCATAAATAAGAAGGAGATGAACTTATGAAAAGCATAGCTTTCAGACATACACAAACACACTAGACTAAGCAGGCTTTAGACAGTATGAAATTTAAAACTTTAGGCAAGTTCTGATGCTAGAAAACATAAGACTACAGGATAATTCAAAGCAAAAAGGACCAAAAACATAGTAGCATTATGGTTCACTGGAGCTTAAACAACATAGAAATACAGAGCATGAACATAAATGTAAAAAAAAAATGAAATTACGAGAGCCAAAGGTACTTACCAGTTACAAGTTAACAAGCAAACAAATGAGAAGAACAATTTCCAGAGGTGATTCGATTTACAGTAGCAAAGAGGAGCAGATTCCCTAAAATCCTAGTGCGTCAGAGTTCCCAAGGGTTTCGAATGAACCCCGGGAAGTGCTTACACTGAGAAAGAACACAATCGAATTCAAATGGCCTTGGCTTTCAGCCGGCCAAGGTATCAGGTTTTAGAGTATAATGAGTGATAATGAAATAGTAGTAATGATTCAAGTCTATTTCTGTGACTGAGGTCCAAAGGGAATCAGGGGAGAAGTTTATATAGTAGTAAAATTGAACGAACAAATAAGGAAACATAATTAATCAAACATAGATTAAGGAAAGAAAACATGCAAAATCAATTCAGAATCTATTTAGGAGAAAAATCGGGTAAACCCTAGTTCAAGAAGAAGAACACAAATAGTCAGAGTTCTCACAAAATCGGACCATATAGCCTGGTAGTGAGTGTATATAGACGAAATATCGTCTAAATACCAAAGGTTGAAGGCGATGGCACCCGATTTGGGAGATTAGTACTTGCCATAATTGAGGCACGTACTATGTAATACCATAGTCTTGTAAGAAACAATGAGATAATCCATAAAAGGTAAGTAGATCACCGAGGGGATCCATCACTTGATCGGATTTGGAGAAGATTGAGGAAGGCGACTTCTAGGGTTTCTGAGGAGGAAGGTTCGAGAGGTTCTGGGGGCGGCGGAATGAGAGAGTGGTCTTTAGGGTTAGCGGTTTGGTGGATAAAAAGAAGGGGATGGTTTGTGGGCCAAGATTAAAAGGGAGATGGGGCGGGTTATAAGAGGGGTCACTACCGGGTTGGGCTAAAAGGGTCATCTGGTATTGGGCTGGAGGGTTACTGGGGTGTGGGGCTAATGTTTTTGAGCCAAAAATGGACCGAAAATTAGCCTATTTTGGCCATCTCTTGAAACCCCTTTAAAATTAATAAAATAAATTATTAAAACATTTAATAAATGGTAAATATAATATTATGTTTTAAAGCTATTAAAAATTATAACTCAATCTTATAAAAATATAAAAATGCTATTTTGGCATAAATAATATAGTAAATGCAATTATTTGTAGAATATAGGTCATTTTTGCAAAATTATGTAAATAGCTCAGAAAATACAAATGTAATCATGTGAAATGAAGTAAAAATGTTTTAAAACATGTATGTGGGTATAGCTAATAAATTTGGATGATTAAGTCATCACAAATAATTTAAAATAATAATTAATAAATATTTAAGTAATTTAAATGCTAGAAAATTAATTTTAAAACTTTAAAAATTGCGGAAAATTACTTGTATAAATCTTGTAAATTAAATAATGATGCAAAAAATGAGATTTTTAAAATACATGTACTATTTAAAAAAAATATGAGGGCAAAATTGGGTATCAACAACTTCCCCTCTTTACCTGGGAATGATGAAAGAGTTGTCGGGTAGTGAAAATGATGACCAATTTTGGCCGAATTGAGTGGGGAATGATGTGATTTGGAAAAATAGGGGCTGAACCCTAGTTCCTGAGTTTCCTACATATCCTTGATACTACGGGAATCAGTCCGTGTATAGTTCTGGACCCAACGACGAATAAAACTGATGAAGTTGTTATAAGAATGGTCACATGTTTCGAAAATGTTCTTTTGGATAGGATATTGTTGTAAGTAACAGACAATTTTAGGTGGAGTCATGCATGCAAAATGAACGTTACAGGTGTATCATAAGGCAGATATCAGAACGGTCATAGAGTAAAAGGTAGGGAATTACGGATCGTTAGTTATGTTTGAAGTAGTCAGTGAACGTTGTGAACGGAAACGGGGGCGACGATTGCTCCCATTTCTAGAACGGTTACCTTCCGAATTTCCTTCAAAACTTAAAACACGGTGCATGCAAATATATATGGGTTATTGCAAAAATTTAAACATGATGCAGATTTCCTTTGGACCATGAAGGTTGTCTTTGGACGATGAGGATGATTTCCTTAGACCATGACGTCCTGGGCCATGAAGCGTATGATAAGGGATTCACAGGCCATGAAATGGTATCCTCGGGCCATGAGGATGGTGCCTCTGGACTATGACGCCTTTGAATAATGATGTGTAGTTTCGAGAGATCCTCAGGCCATGGAATGGTGTCTTCAGGCTATGAGGATGGTGCATTTGGACTATGACGCCTTTGGATAATGTAGCGATGTTTCATCCCATTAGATTACAAAGATATGCTCATTTAATAGAGGAAACAAGTGATGCTTAGTTATATGTGAGGACGAGACAAGACAAGGCTTATTCTTGTATGGGATGAGGGCAGTGCTTAGCCCCATGCGAAGAGTGGATACAAGGCTTAGTCTCATGCAAAGAGAAGCAATGTTTAGCCTTATGCAATGGCGAGGGCAATGTTTAGCCTCATGCAAGGGATATATACAATGCTTAGTCTCATGCAATGAAAGGCAATGTTTAGCCTTATGCAATGGTGAGGGCAGTGTTTAGCCCGATGCAAAGAGTGGAGACAGTGCTTAGTCTTATTCAAGGAGCCTTATGCAATGGTGAGGGCAGTGTTTAACCCTATGCAAAGGGTGGAGACAGTGCTTAGTCTCATTCAAGGAGCCTTATGCAATGGTAAGGGCAGTGTTTGGTCCTATGCAAATGGTGGAGATAGTGCTTAGTTTCATGCAAGGAGCCTTATGCAATGGTGAGGGCAGTTTTTGGCCCTATGCAAAGAGTGGAGACAATGCTTAGTCTCATGCACGGAAAAGCAATGCTTAACCTTATGCAATGGTGAGGGTAGTGTTTAGCCCTATGCAAAGAGTAGAGACAATGATTAGTCTCATGCAAGGAAAGTAGACAATGTTTAGTCTCTGGAAAGGATAGGCAATGATTAGCCTTATGTAGTAATGGAGGCAATGTTTAGCCTTATGCAATGATGGAGGAAATGCTTAGGCTCATGCGAGGGATGGAGACAGTTCTTAGTCTCATGCAAAGAAGGGCAGTGCTTAGCCCTATGCAAGAAAAAAAAATGATCAACTGCGAGAGAGTAAATATTTCTTAGCTTGATGTGTTTGTTGTTATGAAGATAGCGATTTTGCTGCGTGTATATATTTGCGAACAATATTGTTATGTTCGTTGTGCCTGCGTTCAAAGAAAAATTATGAGTTTTTTTAGGGGGGGGNAAAGCATGTATGCATTTGACAAACTATTTGTAGAAATGTAGTTGTTTGAAATATATGATAGTGCATTATATCAAATAATTTAGATGAACCGGTGGTTGTGACATATTTTGAGACATTGCAACCATTATGCATTAGAATTTTGAGGGTCCTCCTCAAAATTCTACCCCAGTTTGAGTGCATACTCCTGACAATACATTCTTTAGTTGTTCCACACGTGATGAAATCTAACAAACTCGCGATCTTGCCCCAGTTTCTTATCATGGGGAAATGAAGATTTTATTAGGATGTGACCGAACCTAGAGGACTGCCTACGTATCCCCTATTAAATGGGAATCAGGTCGAACGTAGTTCAGTTACATCAAATATAAAATGCAAACAATCTTAAACATAGTATCTCTTGACTGCGTATGAATTGATAGGTTTTGGCCAAATTTCTCCGTCCATTTCTACGAGTATAAGTGCTCCTCATGTCAATACCCAGTGAACCATGTAAGGAACTTTCCAGTAGGGAGAGAACTTCCCCTTGGCTTCATCCTGGTGCGGGAAGATTCGCTTTAGCACCAATTGCCCCGGTGTGAGTTGTCTTGACCTGACCAGTTTGTTGAAAGCGCTTGCCATTATGTTCTGGTAGAGTTGACCATGACATACCACATTCATTCTTTTTCCATCAATGAGAGCTAGTTGTTTATACCGGCTTCGTACCTATTCCGCATCGCTAAGCTCGGCTTGTTGTATGATTTTTAGGAAGTAAGTTCCACTTTGTCGGGAATAATGACTTTAGTACCATAAATCAATAGATAGGGAGTTGCCCCAGTTGATGTCCAAACTGTGGTACGATATCGAAGTAATGCAAATGGCAGCTTCTCGTGCCATTGTTTGTAATTGTCTACCATTTTCCTCAATATCTTCTTGATGTTCTTGTTCGCGGCTTCTACGACTCCGTTCATTTGCGGCCTATATGTTGTGGAGTTCCCATGCTTGATCATGAATGTTTCACACATTTCTTTCATCAAATCATTGTTGAATTAGTGGCATTGTCAGTAATGACTAACTCCGGTACTCCGAATCGACAAACAATGCGGTCCCGAATAGAATCGGCTACAACCTTCTTAGTTACAACTTTATAAGATGAATACTCAACCTATTTTGTGAAGTAGTCTATGGCCACCATAATGAACCTATGCCCGTTTGAATCATCGGGCTCAATTGGGCCGATGGCGTCCAGACCCCAAGTAGAGAAAGGCCAGCATTGGTGACACTTATGAACATACTTGATGCAGTCTATTTGCATAGTCATACCATGCTCTTAGTATCTTCTTGGCTAAGATGAAACCATTCATGTGCGGTTCGCAAGTTCCGACATGTATTTCCTAGAGCAATCTGGATACCTCCTTGGCATCGACACACCGTAGTAATCCCAGGTCAAGAGTCCTTTTATAAAGAATCACCCCGCTTTGAAAGAAATGGTTGGCTAATCTTCTAAGCGTGCGCTTCTGAGTATGGGTAGCATTCTCTGGGTATTCTCCATTTTCCAGGTACTTCTTGATGTCGTGGAACCACAGATATCCGCCAATCTCTTCTTCAACATGAGCACAATAAGCTGGCTGCTTGTGAATCTCTATTGGGATATGATCAATGAAATTCTTGTCTGGGTGTTATATCATGGAAGACAAAGTGGCTAACACATTTGCGAACTCACTCTGAATCCTCGGAACTTGTTTGAACTCTATCTTTGTGAACCTCTTGATCAGCTCTTGTACACAGTGAAAATATGGTAATATTTTGGTGTTCTTCATAGCCCATTCTCCTAGAACCTGATGCACCAAAAGATCGGAATCTCCAATTACCAGCAACTCCTGAACATTCATGTCAATAGCCAACCTGAGTCCCAAGATGCAGGCCTCATACTCCGCCATATGTTGGCCGGTTTCTGATACTAAGACAGATCCGATACCCACTCCTTTGAAGTTTGATGCTCCATTGAAGAACATCCTCCAACCATCATATACCTCGGTGATATCTTCTCCTACAAATGAGACCTACTCATCAGGGAAATACGTTTTCTCTGGTTCGTATCTCCATCTACGGGATTTTCTGCCAAATGGTCTTCCAAGTCTTGCCCTTTGACCGCTTTCTGAGTTACATAGACGATATCGAACTCACTCAGCAATATTTTCCACTTTGCTAAATTACCCGTAGGCATGGGTTTCTGAACGATATGAGATATGTAGTGTATGCATCGAAATAATGCCTCAACTTCTGAGCTATCCATGTCAAAGCACAGTAGGTGCATTCCAACAAAGAGAACTGGGCTTCATAAGGCGTGAATTATTTGCTCAGATAATATATTTCCTGCTCATTTCTTCCAGTTTCATCATGTAAAAATCTTTCTGGCATTCTTAAGTCCAACTTGTTGCATTATCTTTCCTCAGCATCCTGAAGATTGGCTCACATATCACGGTTGATTGTGATATGAAGCGGCTGATGTAATTGAGGCGACCTAAAAAACTCATCACATCTTTCTTATTCTCTGGAGGTGGCAAGTCATGGATATCTTTGACCTTCGATGGGCCTAACTCAATCCCTCGGCGACTGACGATGAATCCTAACAATTTTCCAGCAAGGACTCTGAAGGCACATTTTGCAGGATTCAACTTCAAATTGCATTTTCGAAGCCGGTCAAAAAAATTTCTTCAAGTTCGCTATATGATCCGAACTCCTTTTAGATTTTATGATAACGTCATCCACGTACACCTCTATTTCCTTGTGTATCATGTCGTGGAAAATGGTTGTCATGGATCTCGTGTAGGTGGCTCTAGCATTTTTCAGACCAAACGACATCATTTTGTAGCAATATATCCCCCTTGGTGTGATGAAGGCTGTCTTTTGGCATCTTCCTCATTCATCCAGATTTTATGGTATCTAGCGAGGCAATCCACAAAGGACTGGAGTTCATGCTTGGCAGAGTTATCAATAAGTATTTGTATATTGGGCAACGAGAAATCATCTTTGGGACTTGCTCTGTTGAGATCTCAATAATCGACACATACTCTGACTTTCCCATCTTTCTTCGGAACTGACACAATGTTTGCTAACCAAGTCAGATATTCGACCACTCGGAGAACCTTGGATTTGATTTTCTTGGTGACCTCCTCTTTTATCTTCAAACTCATGTCCAGCTTGAACCTTTTGAGCTTCTGCTTTACCGGTAGACACATGGGATTAGTGGGTAGCTTGTCAGCCACTATGGATGTCCTCAAACCGGTCATATCGTCGTAAGACCATGAAAAGATATCTTTATACTCTTTTAGGAATCTGATGTACTCTTCCTTCTCTGAAAGTGATAGATGAATGCTTATACGTGTTTCCTTGACCTTTTCAGAATCCCCTAAGTTAACGGTCTCAGTTTCCTCCAAATTAGACTTTGATTTTGCTTTCAAAGTTTTCTACTTCTCTGACAATTTCCTCAGGTATTATATATCATCTTCCAGATCCTCTAAATCACTATCCTCATGTCGCGTTGTCTCATTACATGTCACAGTCATAGCTTCATCGGGATAGGTAATAATGATGCTAAAAAGAAAAATGTAAAAATAATAATAAATACGAAAAGCAGTAATGCATTAATAGAATATTAAAAATGTCACCAAGTGCGGCTTGATGGATCGAGCAATTATTTCAAACCAAAATATTGAAAAGTCTCAAATGTTCAAAACTATTTTTTTTAAAAAGTAATTCATGCTAATTTGCCATGCTACCCAGGAACTCGACGGGCCAGGGACAGTGCATCGGTCCAGTTCTTGAGACAGGTCCTTTCTCCATGATCTGAATGGTAAGGTCTTCCTCCTCCTCTTCCTCCTGAACTATTGTACTGCAGTCGATATTTTCTTCATCTAGGAACAGCTTCCTCATGCCAGCTAAAAATTCATCTTCCTCAGATCCCCACATCATGTCAGCTTGATAGAATGTATGGTATAGAGGTGGTACCGGTTGTTCCAGCGGATAATAAGGAGCACACATTGATTGTGACCAATCCTGGTATTCCTTCCACGTGTATTCATATCCGAGCCCAAAAGTTGTGCCATGACGCTGTGGTTGTATGGGTTTGGTAATCCCTTGAAGATTTTTGCTGAGACCTTTGCCGGGTTCATACCCCGTCTAGAGCAGTATGCTTTCTATCTTGTTGCTCCACCATCGGTCCTTTTTAATTGTGTTGACTCGCTCAATGCGATGGTATGTTTCTCCACCCAGTTACTTTCTATTTTCTATGACTGGAACAGTCTGATTGGTCTAAATGGGGTTACTCCCATCTCCATAATGATCACCTCCTGATGATTCCACTCAAACTTCACAGCCTGATGCAGGGTTGAAGCCATTGCACCAACAGCATGTATCCATATTGTCCCAACAACATGTTGTAAGTAGAAGATATATCTAACACTTGGAACTCGACATCAAATGAAGTCGGGCCCATATGTAGACTGAGGTTGATTTTTCCAATGGTATCTCTCTAAGATCCATCAAACGCCTTCACATTCATGCTTCCCATTCATATCTCGTACATGCATTTACCCAATCTCTTCAGAGTAGTCAGGGGGCATATGTTAAGACTTGAACCTCCATTTATCAAGACAATGGAGATGAACTTATCCTCAAATTGCACCTTGATGTGTAGCGCATGTTGTGACTCAGCCCTTCTGGTGGTAATTCATCTTCATGAAAAGTGATTGTGTGGATCTCCAATACCTATCACACCATGTTATCCATCTCCCCACTAGTGATGTTGGTGGGTACATAAGCTTCACTCAACACCTTTATCAAAGCATTCATGTGTGTGTATGAGTTTTGAAGTAGTGATAAGATGGATATCTAAGCGGGAGTTTTGTTTCAAGTGGTCAACAACAGAGTACTATCTTGCTTGTACCTTTCTCCAAAGATCATCATTGCCAGTTTCGACAATAGGCGATTTAGATGCAGCTTCCTTGCTTGTTCCCCCCAGGTTCTCAGGTGTATAAACTCTGCCAGTTCTAGTCATACCTTGTGTTGCACCTGTTTCTTCCATTTTTGCTTTCCCTTTCTCCTTGCTTCTGCAACATAGTCCCATGGGATGGCATCGGACTTGTAATATGGTGTGGGAGCTACCATCACAGTGAAGGGTGTAAATACCTCAACTTCAAACTGGGTTTGGACGACAACCGGCGTGAGGGTGACTGGAGATGTTTTAGAAGCGTCCCCCTCTCGAATGAGTCCGATGGACCCCTCTTGATCGCATTCTTCATTAGTCTCTATCACATTCACTCCCTTACCTCTGTGATCCATGAGAGGAATTTTACAAATATTTGGTGCAACTTCCTTTGCCTGTATGACCTTAGTGTCGATCAGTGTCTGAATTATGTATTTCAATGTGCGGTACTCATCAATGGCATGACCCTTCATGCTTTAATAATATGCACATTTCTTGTTGGGGTTGATCCACTAGGAGGAATTCTCCATGACAACTATAGGAATGGGAGTGACATAACCAGCGGCCTTCAGTCTCTCGTACAGTTAGTCTATGAGTTCATCAATTGGGGTGTATTATCTAGGAGGTCTGCGGTCGAAATTTGGACGTGGCTTCTAGTAGTTTTGGCAGGATGGTGGTGGTGAATAGTAATATGCAGGTTGTGTATTATAGGCATTGTAGGTAGTAGCAGGCTGTTGGTATCTGGGGGATGAAGGTTGGTATGCGGGTGGAAGTGTTTGGTATGTGAGACTTAGGACCCTAGGCTACCATCACGGCACCTACTTCTTTCTTCTTCGAAATGCCTCCCGATTGCAAAGCTTTATTCGTGTTCTGCATTGCCTCGAAATTGGTCACCATCCCATTCTTAATTCCTTTTTCTATTCTTTCTCTTAGCTTGATGATGAGAATATGTGTTTTTCAATAACCATTAACCTTTCATAATATTTCAGGTCTTGAGCTCTAACGAAGAACTTGTTCATTTGTTCTTCTTCAAGTGTTGGCCTTACTTTTGCGGCTTCTGATATCCAACGAGTATCATACTCGTGAAAGGTTTCTGTTGGCTTCTTCTTGAGGTTTGGAATGTAGAAGATGTCTTGCGCGTTTTCTGTGTTGAACCTAAATCTGTCCATGAAGTTTGATGCCATATTTACCCAACTGGACCACTTCTTTGGGTTTTGACTGATATACCAAGACAAAGCACCCCATGTTAGTCTTCTCATGAAAGGTTTCATGCGGATTTGTTCATTTTTGCCTACTCCTACAAACTTGTCACAATAAATTCTTAGATGCACTTTTGGATCACCAATTCATCGAACATTTAGAACTTGGGAGGTTTGTAACCCTCCGGTAGTTCCACATTCAGCTGAATTCATAGGTCCTCATAGTTTATACCTTCAACGCCTTTACCACCTTCAACACTCTGAACTATACCAGTGATCTTCTTGAGTTCCTCTGTCATGTTTTTAATGAGTAGGTCCTTCTCAATCGATTCAGGTGTGTATAGGGTTTATTGCGGAGTGTGGGGTATATTTTCCACATATATCAGATTGCTTTGATGGATTCCTGGACTTTGGTATAAGGGTGGTCATTGGTTGAGTTTTTGGGATCGTGAGTAGGTTGTGGTGCAATCTGGGGAGTGTGATAAGTAGTGGTTTTTGGGTATTGAGTTGGATGATGGTGGTGTTGTTGAAGGGTTGCTATTGGTGGCAGATTAAGGTTCTGGGGAGGTACGGGAGACTGGTGTGGTGCAGGAGGATTTGGTGGTGGATTTTAAAACTGTGTGTTTTTTCGGTGGTGTTTGGTTCTGGGTAGTCTTATTTTGATAGTTAATGTCGGGGACATTGAGAGTAAGGGAGAGGTTTGCCAAATTTTGAACCTGCTCAATCTTGCCTTGTAGTTCCAGGATTTTTGGTTCCAGGCGTAAGACCAACTCATTCTGTGCTGGAGTGCTTTGGCCATTTGAAGTTTCAATGTTTTCTACCATGGTAGCGTTGTCTTTCCTAATACCACTCAAATCATCCATTTTCCCTTTTCCTTTACTTTTTCCTCTAGGATCGCTTGGTAGAGGAGGAAGTGGAGGACCTCTGGATCTGGTGTGATATGTTGACGATGCCAGTATGCATGAACCAACCTTTGGGAACGGGAATAATAAAAAAATAAATATCAAAAGGTAACCAAGTTAGTAACGAATATTAAAGGAGTGTTTTGCAATATTAAAACATTGTAACGACCCAACCGGTCATTTTGAGATCTAGCGCGTCGTTCAGCGTTTTGAAGTCATGAGCATCTCCAGTTCAGGTATTATGACTTGTAGGTGTGGTCGGAATTGAATTTCGGAAAGTTTAGAGTTGATTTGGAAAGAAAATTCTCATTTCAGAAGCCTTAAGTTAGAAGAATCAACGAAGATTGGAATTTTGAGTAAACGAACTCCGAATCAGGATTTGAAGGTTCTAGCAGGTTCATGTGATGATTTTGGATTTGGGCGTATGTCTGAATCAGGTTTTGTACCCGGGAGCATTTCAGCGTATATTGTGGAAGTCAGCATTCTTTGAAGGAATTTCTTAAGTTTGGCTTGAAGCGAATTTCAGTGATGTTGGTGTCAGTTTGGGATTTCGAGTCTGGGAATAGCTTCATATAGTGATTTTGGATTTGGGAGCGCGATCAGAAGTGAATTCGGATGTCCAGAGGTCATTTTGGAGTCATTTGGATAAAAATAGAAATTTAGAGGTTTTTGAGAAATCCCATCGGAAGTGGAAATTTTGATATCGAGGTCAGAATGCGATTCCGGAAGTTAGAGCAGGTCCATAATGTAGAATATGACTTGTGTCCAAAATTTGGGGTCAATCGGATGTGATTTGATATGTTTCGGCATCAGATGCAGAAGTTGGAAATTTCTAAGTTCATAAAGTTGGGATTTGGGTGCGATTCGTGGTTTCGATGTTGTTTGATGTGATTTAAGGCCTCGAGCAAGTCCGCATTATGTTTTGGAACAGGTTGGTATAATTGGACGGGGTCCCAGGGGCCTCGGGTGGATTCCGGGTGGTTAACGGATCAAGTTGAGAGTTTGAAGAAGGCTGGAATTTGCTGTCATCTGGTGTGAACGCACCTGCGAGGATTTGGCCGCAGGTGCAACGAATTGATAGTACGGATGGGAGTGCAGGTGCGATGGTATTTACTCACCTGTGAGGTTGCAGATGCGGGTTAGGGGGCACAGGTGCGAAGTTAGCTCGAGTTGAGGAAAGCCGCAGGTGCGGAGGTTTGGTCGCACCTGCGGAATCGCAGGTGCGGGTGTTGAATCGCAGGTGCGAAAAATGTCCTGAGCAGAATGTTTTAAACCTGAGAATTGTTGGCCATTTCTTCATTTTTCTCTTGGTTTGGACGATCTTGGGAGGCTTCAAAGAGGGGATTTCTTCATGCAATGTCAAGGTAAGTAACTCCTTCATGTTTCTAAGTTAAATACAATGTTGTTGCATGGAATTATACATGAAAATTGTGGAATAATTTGGAATTATTGAAGAAAACCTAGGAATGGTAATTTGGATTTTTAGCCACGAATTTGAGCATGGAATGTAGAGTAAATTGTATATTTTAACTATTAAGGCTCTGGGTAGAATATATCTTCGAGAAATTTCGAATTCCGGGAACATGGGCTCGAGGAGATTTTGGTCATTTCACTAAGCGGGGTTGGGAAATTATATAATTTGGAATTGTTGCAAATATTAGAGTATATTTTTATTGGTTTGTCCTTGTTGGATAGTTTTGGGGAGTTGTGCGTCTGTTGGATTCGTCGGAAGGGCTTGGAGGCCGATTATGGAATTTCGGAGCGAGGTAAGTCTCCTTTCTAACTTTGTGAGGGGGAATTAATTAAGTATGTGCTATTATCTTCGGGGGCTACGTATGTACGAGGTGACGGGAGTCCGTGCATAGCTACAATTATGCAATGTCCGGGTAGTCTAGGACCCACTAGCATGCCTTACGTGTTGTACATGTAATCCTGCCTGTAATACTAAACTGCTAACATAATCGAAATCGTAAGTGAATATCTAAAGAAGACTAGAGTTCATTTTCTTAATCATCTGGAAAGAGAATTGATTCCTCCGTGGATAATTGTATACCTGGTAGGGTTATATTATGGAATATGATTAAACTTAGCAAATGAGTTTCAAAAAAAAGATTTAAAAGCCATATTACATGTTCCTTTAAGAAGAATTTTACCACTTTCCTGAGAAAAACTGCTTTCTTGATAAAATACAGATTTATTATGTGGATATTTGTACATATGAGCACCTGGGTCGCATGTATGATTCGCGAGCAGGCTAGCCTTATTATTTGTATGTATAACCGCGTCGCATGATCGATTCGCGAGCGGGGCAGATAGATGCAACTATGGTTCGAGATGTTTGACCCTCGGCAATGCACAATTTATTATAGTTGGTCCGTGCCGTTCGACCCTCAGCATTGCTTGCGTATGATATTTACTGCATAGTTTCTATGATTTTTGCCTGATTACTGGCCTGGGATTTTAAGTTGTCATTTGAAATGACAGAGATTTAAAGTTATTAAAAGATTTTGGAAGAAGTTGTTCCTTCCCGTTGATTAATTGTATTTGATTAAATCACCCATGTTGATTAATTGTTATTAATATGACGAAGATATAAAGTGTTAAATGTGAACGGAGTTGATAATATTTATTCCTGATTTTAATAAATTGCCTATGATAATCATGCTTAGTGTCACACTTGAATATTCTAAATTGACCTTTAGGAAGTGTCTAATTTGACCTCCCGTCACTACCTCTCTGAGGTTAGGCGGGCGACTTACTGAGTACATATTGTTTTTGTACTCATGCTACACTTGTTGTGCATTTTATTGCACAGGTACTTCCATAGCAATGTCGAGGATTGGAGGCTTAGGCGAGCTCCATCATCTGGAGGCGATCCGCAGCTGACAAAGTCTCCCCATACTGTATTACATTATTTTAATTTCCTTGTCCACTTGTATTTCGGACAAGCTTTGTAGAGATTGTAAAACTCTTAGAAATTGCTCATGTACTTGTGACACCGGGTTCTGGGATGTGTTGGGATATATTTCCTAAAAGTGTAATATTCAAACCATTTTTTTACTTAACAGATTTTATATAGTTAATATGTAATAAAGTGAAAGGAAATATTTTTCATAAATGTTAAAACCGGAAATTATTTCAACTATTTAATGATTGTTTTGCCTGACAATGATGTCCGACGCCATCATGACCTTATGAATTTTTGGTCGTGACAACATGATATCAGAGCTCTAGGTTCCCTTAGGTCTCACGAGTCATGATCAAGTCTACTAGAGTCTTGCGGATCGATACGGAGACGTTTGTACTTATCTTCGAGAGGCTACAGGGCTGTTAGGAGTACTTCCCTTCTTGATTCCTCATCGTGCGATTCGATTCCTTTGAGGCTTATGCCTATGTTCATTCCTACTCAATCTTACGCGTCGCGAAGCGCTTGCTATGAATCAGGAAATTTGAGGAATTGAAATGGTGCTACAGATGTAACTCAAGATGTTTCCATGTATAATTGGTTGGGGCTGTTGTTATGGCCCTGCAAAAGAATAATATGTTATTTCAGCTCAGTAGCTGTGTTTCTAAGAGCGTTAAGGCTATGCTCGGGTAGTGATGATGCTTGTGATTGGTTATCATGTGATGTCGATATGATGATAGAATGCTTGCCCGTATGTTGGGGGTGATGAATGGTTTGAAGGGAGGTATTCTCAGAGTGTGATTTCGAGATTTCGGTATTTTAGTTCCGGCAGAGGAAAGGCATTTGGATTATGAATGGTCCGGTTGGGGTTGATAAAGTAGTAAGACTTGGTGTCTTCAAGTGAGGTGGGATATGCACCTGTGATGTGAAGTCATCGTTATTGATCGAATGGAATGTATTAAGTTTGTCGGTGCTATGGTTTCTTCGGTTGCGTGGGGTTAGAGTATTGAGAAGAAGTATTGAAGAATGCGGTTGGCAAAGACCTTGAGGTGCGGTAGTTCAGTATCGATAAGTGTTGATAATGAAGGAAGCTAGAGAAAGATGATCTCCGGAGAGCTTGAAGTCGTGGTGATATTTTGGTTTGAGAGCTACAGAGAATGATCCTAAAGTGAGACTAGGCGGTGGTTCCATTTCTAGGAGGCCAGGTGTAAGAAGCGGAAGTCGAGCAGTCGCAAAGTGGGGAAACGACAACATAGCTTGGAATTTGAAGATATTGTCGCGCATTTAATGGATGTCCATGAGGAGCGGATGGACTAGTGAAGTTGGTAAATGAATCAGGGCGTAGGGTGGGGTATTGAAGTCGCAGAGAGCGTGTATTTCAGCGTCGTTGGAAGGTGTCCGCGGGTGATTTCCACAGGTGGGTTATCTCCTATGAATAGGTTAGCGGTGGCATGGTTGGAAGGTCTCTGTGAGGGGTTCTAGTTGCTATTCGGTAGGAGGAAGAATGTGTGAATGATGCTGGAGAATTTGAATATTTAGGGAGTTCTAGCAAGAGAATTTGGAAGAATTGGACGGGTTGGTTGAGAAAAATCGTGTTATCAAAGGAGAAAGGATCTCGACAGGGTCGAGAGTGGTGCAAGGAGTAGATTCGGGCTAAGTGGGGGAGTCCCACCAACTGGAGTTGGGTTGCAGGATTGTGTTATCATAGGGTTGCGGATTGTCGGCGTGTTGGCGAATAATTACAGCTAAGGGAAAGGAGTAAAATGGTGATTTTGTGTGGGATTTGATTAATGTGTGCAAAAGTTGGTCCTTTCGGACCAAGGTTAGGCTTTGGAAGATTCAGAATTTTTCTTAAGGCATAGGTGAGTTGTCAGGATAGTGACTCGGTCATGTGCTTCATTGAAAAGGGTGTCCATGTGCTAGAAGAGCCTTGGAGTTGTTGTATTCGGGGCCAGTCAGAGTGGGTGACTCTCAATAGAGGTCCTAGTGAATTCAAAGTTAAGAATGTGGCATTTAAGGGTTTCAGGTAGCAGTATGATCAAGAATCGAGCTTTTGCAGAGTAATTTCTGAGAAAAAAGAAGATGGTTGGATTGTTCTATGATATGTTACAGTATGCAGGATAGTATTGGAGGAGTGAGAGAAATATACTCCGGATTGTAGAAAGATTATCAGGAGGGTATGAGACGGGTTGCGGGATTTAGGCAGCATAGCCTCGTGAATCAAGGTCACTCGGGATGAGTGAGGGTTGAGTTTGCTATGAGTTGAAGGAAGTTTCTATTATTCCTGAAGCAATTGAAGATGATTAAAAGAAGATATATTGATTAGCCATGGTTGAAATGGCACATTTACGGCAGTGATCAGTTCCTTCGGTGTGATTAAGTTATGCATGTGGTTTGTGCCAGTGTGTGCAGGGCTTGTCGGTTGTCGTAAGGGATTTCATGTGGGAGCATTTGAGTGCTATGGCCTGTCAGGTGTAGGCGGATCCCTGAATGGTTATGGTGGTATAGACTACTACTTAAGGATTTGCATGTTGGGTGATTATGGGAATTCACTCATGTGTTGAGATGGTTCTCTTGAATTGAGTTAAGTAAACGATTTCTATATGATGAAGTGTTCACCCTATTGGTGGTTCAGAAGTTATGATGGAATTCTTGCGCTATCTCATATTGGCATGTTGGGTGCGGTACGCAGTATGTACTGGGAGTAAGAATCGAGAATGCGGTTCGGTGTTAATAAGGATGTCATGAGCTCGGAAGAGCAAGAAAAAGTGATTCGAAAGTTCAGAGTAAGCTAGTGTTATCTTCAGTGTTACCTGAGATCGATATTCGGTGAAAGAGGCTTTGTACCCTGGTCATGGGTTCTTGATGTGTTTTGCGGCCTTAGTGTGGTCGGTGTTATGGATAGGAAGACTTGTTTCCTTGTGTGGGAAGTCGTGGAAGCATGACCGCGAAAAGATTGTATAAATTGTGACATGTAGTCACTTGATGGATTGATGATTTGGATTGAGTTTAAAGAAGTGCAATATTTCTTAATTGAGAATTTATGCCTGGAAGGCGTTCAGTTCTTTTGGTTGTGGATTGTGGGGTGTTTGTCCCGGCTATGATGGTTGTTCTCGCGTATTATGAGAGAAAGTGGGTTAATATGGACCCAGGTAAAAGCTATTAGCTTAGTTGGTGCGAGCAAGGTAGACTCGATGTTTGTGGATGGATTCAAATATGATTATGGGCTCTGTATGAGGCAGACATATTCATTTCAGTAGAGCGCTTTTTCATGGAAAGGTATTAGAACATCGGATGTTGTCCCATCTTCATCAAATTTATGTGTTATTATGATTGTGTCGTCTGAGTTGTGAAACAGCTTGATAATTTCCTATTTGTTGAGGTCCCGCGTAGTGGGGGATGTTATGTGAGCAGGATAGCTCTTGAGATCCAGAGTGTATATATATATATATATATATATATATATCGCACCTCAGTTGTGCTTAAGTTTTGTAGCCTACGGATTTATCAGTCTCCCCAGGATGGTATTATGCACTTAGCGTGCTTATGATCGATATTCAGTAATTTGTAATAGTGATCAAACCAGATCCGTATATATATCTTCTTATGTAAATTCTATGTGTGGATCGGGTGGCACGTCGCCACGGATATGTTATTCGGATCGGATTGCACGCCGCAACAGTGTGATGATGAGTAAGGTTACTATATTTATTCTTTCTTATGTTCTACTTCCTATTTTCTGGAGAAAAAAAGGGTTTATATTATTTTCGTGAGTTGAATAGTCCCTTCCTGAGTCTTTTCTTATTATCATGTTCGAGTTATGGCCTATTGGCGCGATGTGGTATCATGTGAGGCTGTTGGTCATGTTTGGGGTGATTTACTGTCTGAGCAGTTCGTACTGGGTGAGACAAGATTTTCGGATCAGGGATCAGTGCGATACGGTTATGTGAAGTGTATATTAAAGAACAAATACCATTATTCAGGTTTATAATGAGGTGATGATTCCGGTCAAGAGGAGATATTCAATGATTTGTTAACTCTACAGTTGGGTATGAATTTCTGCACATTTCCTCCGTTGTGGTGCTATCGTCAGCATTATAGCAGGATGGATGTATATATATCATGAGGTGCATTGGGAGCATCAGATTCGTGGAATTGTGGTTATTAAGGTTCAGGGAGCGTCATTGTAGTTAGAGGATGAATTTTGCGGTGCATGGTGCTAATTCAGCAAAGGTATGCAGTCATGTTCTGGTATATCGTGTGGTGGTTGATACGGTGTTTATATGTTGGAAGTAGGCGTGGCAGAGAATTTCAAGTGTTGGAACTAGGTTCTGAGCTTATTATATGAATGAAAAGAAGAAATCGTCAGATTTGGTCAAGCTAATATACTCAATCGGGTGTGGTAGCACAGGCAGGTGCTCAAAATGTTAAACAGTGATTTCAGATAACTCCAGAGCAGTTCTTAGCACGTTCGAGGATGAACGTCTGTTTAAGTGGGGGAGAATGTAACGACCTGATCGGTCGTTTTGAGCTCTAGCGCGTCGTTCAACGGTTTGAAGTCATGAACAACTCCATTTCAGGTATTATGACTTGTAGTTGTGGCGTAATTGAATTTCGGAAAGTTTAGAGTTGATTTGAAAAGAAAATTCTCATTTCAGAAGCCTTAAGTTGGAAGAACCAACTAAGATTAGAATTTTGATTAAACGACCTCCGAATCAGGACTTGAAGGTTCCAGCAGGTTCGTGTGATGATTTCGGACTTGGGAGTATGTCCGGATCGGGTTTTGGATAACCCAGGAGCATTTCAGCGTATATTGTGGAAGTCAGCATTCTTTGAAGGAATTTCCTAAGTTTGACTTGAAGCGCATTTCAGTGATGTTGATGTCCGTTTGGGATTTCGAGTCTTGGAATAGCTTCGTATGGTGATTTTGGAGTTGGGAACGCGATCAGAAGTGAATTCGGATGTCCGAAGGTCATTTTGGAGTCATTTAGCTAAAGATAGAAATTTGGAGGATTTTGAGAAATCCGACCGGAAGTGGAAATTTTGATATCGATGTTGGAATGCGATTCTGGAAGTTGGAGCAGGTCCGTAATGCCAAATATGACTTGTGTGCAAAATTTGGGGTCAATCGGACGTGATTTGATAGGTTTCGGCATCAGATGTAGAAGTTGGAAATTTCTAAGTTCATAAAGTTGGGATTTGGGTGCGATTCGTGGTTTAGATTTTGTTTGATATGATTTAAGGCCTCGATCAAGTCCGCATTATGTTTTGGAATAGTTTGGTATAATTGGACGGGGTCCCAGGGGCCTCGGGTGGATTCCGGGTGGTCAACGGATCAAGTTGAGAGTTTGAAGAAGGCTGGAATTTGCTGTCATCTGGTGTGACCGCACCTGCGAGGATTTGGCCGCAGGTGCAGCTAGGGAACCGCATGTGCGAAGAATTGATGGTCCGACTGGGAGCGCAGGTGCGATGGTATTTCCGCACCTGCGAAGTCGCAGATGCGGGTTATGGGGCGCAGGTGCGAAGTTGGCTCGAGCTGAGGAAAGCTGCAGGTGTGGAGGTTTGGTCTCACTTGTGGAATCGCAGGTGCGAAAAATGGCCTGAGCAGAATGTTTTAAAACCGAGAATTGTTTGCCATTTCTTCATTTTTCTCTTGGTTTGGACGATCTAGGGAGGCTTCAAATAGGGGATTTCTTCATGCAATGTCAAGGTAAGTAACTCCTTCATATTTCTAAGTTAAATACAAGGTTATTGCATGGAATTATACAGGAAAATTGTGGAATAATTTGGAAGTATTGAAGAAAACCTAGGAATGGTAATTTGGATTTTTAGCCATGAATTTGAGCATGGAATGTAGAGTAAATTGTATATTTGAACTATTAAGGCTATGGATAGAATATATCTTCGAGAAATTTCGGATTCCGGGCACGTGGGCCCGAGGATATTTTGGTCATTTCACTAAGTGGATTTGGGAAATTATATAATTTGAAATTGTTTCAAATATTAGAGTATATTTTCATTGGTTTGACCTTGTTGGATAGTTTTGGGGAGTTGTGCGTCCGTTGGATTCGTCGGAAGGGCTTGGAAGCCGGTTATGGAATTTCGGAGCGAGGTAAGTCTCCTTTCTAACTTTGTGAGGGGGAATTTTTTCCCTAGGTGAACTAATTAAGTATGTGCTATTATCTTCCGGGGCTATGTACGTACGAGGTGACGGGAGTCCGTGCGTAGCTACAAATATGCAATGTCCGGGTAGTCTAGGATCCACTAGCATGCCTTACGTGTTGTACCTGTAATCCTGCCTGTAATACTAAACTGCTAACATAATCGAAATCGTAAGTGAATATCTAAAGAAGACTAGAGTTCATTTTCTTAATCATCTGGAAAGAGAATTGATTTCTCCGTGGATAATTGTATACCTGGTAGGGTTATATTATGGAATATCATTAAACTTAGCAAATGAGTTTCAAAACAAAGATTTAAAAGCCATATTATATGTTACTTTAAGAAGAATTTTACCACTTTCCGGAGAAAAACTGCTTTCTTGATAAAATACAGATTTATTATGTGGATATGTGTACATATGAGCACCTGAGTCGCATGTATGATTCGCGAGCAGGCTAGCCTTATTATTTGTATGTATAACCGCGTCGCATGATCGATTCACGAGCGGGGCAGATAGATGCAACTATGGTTCGAGCTGTTCGAGCTGTTCGACCCTCGGCAATGCACCATTTATTATAGTTGGTCCGCGCCGTTCGACCCTTGGCATTGCTTGCGTATGATATTTACTGCGTAGTTGCTATGATTTTTGCCTGATTACTGGCCTGGGATTTTAAGTTGTCATTTGAAATGACAGATATTTTGAGTTACTAAAAGATTTTGGAAGAAGTTGTTCCTTCCCGTTGATTAATTGTATTTGATTAAATCACCCATGTTGATTAATTGTTATTAATATGACGAAGATATAAAGTGTTAAATGTGAACGGAGTTGATAATATTTATTCCTGATTTTAATAAATTACCTATGATAATCATGCTTAGTGTCACACTTGAATATTCTAAATTGACCTTTAGCAAGTGTCTAATTTGACCTCTCGTCACTACCTCTCTGAGGTTAGGCGGGCGACTTACTGAGTACATATTATTTTTGTACTCATGCTACACTTGATGTGCATTTTATTGCACAGGTAATTTCATAGCGATGTGGAGGATTGGAGACTTAGGCGAGCTGCATCATCTGGAGGCGATCCGCAGCTGACAGAGTCTCCCCATACTGTATTACATTATTTTAATTTCCTTGTCCACTTGTATTTCGGACAAGCTTTGTAGAAATTATAAAATTCTTAGAAATTGCTCATGTACTTGTGACACCGGGTTCTGGGATGTGATGGGATATATTTGCTAAAAGTGTAATATTCAAATCATTGTTTTACTTAACATATTTTATTTGGTTAATATGTAATAAAGTGAAAGGAAATGTTTTTCATAAATGTTAAAACCGGAAATTATTTCAATTAATTAATGATTGGCTTGCCTGACAATGATGTCCGGCGCCATCACGACCTTATGGATTTTGGGTCGTGTCAAACATGTTTCAGAAAGTCATGCAATAATTCACGTCCTAATTTGGGGACCTCATTTCGCCCGAGGTTGGCCTAAGTGACACATAGACTTGGAGAAAATTGATGCCAACATTTGCGTCGTTTAATTAATGCAGAAAATGAGTCAAACCTTTACTAAATCGACAATAAATAAAATTACTAATGGCATTTAGCCTTATTACAGTTCAAATCTAAACTAAGCTAGAATGCAGTAAAGACCATTATTTCCTCATCTAATTGGTCCCTGAAGGACCTTCCCGTGCTTGGCTCTTTTGGCCCCATCGATCAGGTTCCCCAGATCGCTCATATCCAATAGTAAGTAATCCTTTTCTAAATGTCCTCCTTCGCTACTGTCAGTGCTTTGACAATCTGAAAGTCTCTTTCTCATCTTTCCCTCGAGCTCCATCAATCCTTGTTCCAAGTATTCCAATCTCTCTGTTGACTTAATGGCAATCTCTTTCCATTCCTTTATCGCCTCCATGTTCACTCTGTGATATTCCAGATGTTTAGCTTCATGTTACATACCGTACTTTTCTAAAGAGAATTTTTGACCATAGACCCCGTAAGTTTAACAATTGATACCGTTAGATACATTTTAATATGGTATTTATATTGAGTGAAACATTTTAGTATAAAGTTTAAAATATATGATTTTTATATAGTTATTAATATTACTACTTTCGAATATATTTTAGAGTTATACACAATAATATAAGGATATTTTGTTAGACGTTATTTTAAGACGGATGAGTCTGAATAGATGATGGCATCTTTGTCATTTCAGTAGTTTTAGTTCATGAATTTCTAAAATATACATATTCCTTTTTCATATTTTATTTCGAATAAAAAAAATATATTTATAAGAAGAAATAAATTTACAAACAATCAAGATTATGCTGATTTTAGTGAGGAGATTGATTCTTTTTATTACCAAACAATGTACTACTAGCTATGTTGAGTATAACTAGAAATATTTGATTTTGTTGAAAGAATATTTGCAATTCATTGAAGTGCTTTTACATAGTGTAACTGTATTCTTAATTGATGGCCAAATGACTTCCATACTCTTAAATTAAGTTAAATAATTAATTATCGAGACTAAAACAAATTAAGATAGTAATCTTTTTAATATTATCTAAAATTTTAAATATTTAGGCATGCTCACAGTTTCAACAAATAATGAAAACAGAATATGACCGATATGATAAGTAACCCAAGTATATCTCAGTACTCTACATGCCAATGTATCAATAGTGTGGAAATGCACATAGTGCTTACAGCTCTCACACAAAAGTCCACTCAGTACTGTATATGACTCTTAGGCTCAGGGAAAATCCATCTCGGAATATGCATAAACACCGGTGACCGTAGTCACTCAGTACTGAGGAAAAGGCCAATCCAGCCCCCACGAAGACGATCCATCTCCGGAATACAACACTCGGACAAGATCCATGTCCAGGGACGATCCATCCCTCACATATCATCAACTTCGGACAAGATCCATGTCCAGGGAAGATCCATCCCTCAATATCAATGCGCTCACTGGGGGTGTAAAGACTCCGGAGGGGCTCCTATTGGTCCAAGCGCTATATCAAGCCAACGAAGGCATGATCAGAGTATCGTTGCGGTGTGCAGTCTGATCTCATAACTGTCTGAATTACAGGCTCTCAGCCTCACCCTGTCATTACTCTCCAGTATCGCCCACATGGGCTCACAGATGCATGAACTAGCCCGAAACAATGATAAATATATAACATCAACAATTACCGAGACTGAGGCATGAAATGATATGCTATGACAGGACTGCGTATACAAAATCAAATAAACACATAAGAAGACAACAATATACGACCACTCGGGTCTCAGCATTTTCGGGGTGAAGCCCTAGCATTTGACTTAGTATGATTTCTAGCATGTTCACATTAACCACATCAATAAAAGTGCGGATATAAATCTGACATAGCTACTAGACGGTGCCATGGGATGATCCAGGCCACAAATCACTCGGTGTACGCCCGCACGCCCGTCACTTGGCATGAGCGTCACCTAAATTATAATTATATAGCATATAGTTCGGGGTTTCGAACCCTCAGAATCAAGTTTGGAAACATTACTTACCTCAAAACCGGCTAAAATCCTAGCCCTCAATGCCTTTGCATCTAGACTCGGCCTCTGATTGCTCCAAATCTACCAAAAATCAGATTTACATCATTAGTATATGCTAAGGAACGAAGAGCACTCGAAAATTATCAAATTCAACCAAAAATCCCGAAATTGGCCAAACCCGACCCCCGGGCCACGTCTCAGAATTTGATAAAAATCACATCACAAGAATCCTCATCCTCCCACGACTCTATACATACCAAAAGCATCAAAATCATACCTCAAATGACCCCTCAAATCCCCAATTAAAGGTCTCTGATTACAAGCCCTAATCCCCCAAATTACACCATTAAAATCCACAAATTTCGTGATTAATCAGTCAAATACAAACATAGAATCGAGTATTCAAAAACGTTACCTCAATGCATATACCTTGAATACCTCTTCAAAATCCCTCAAAAATCTCCAAACTCGTCTTCAAAAATGGTGAAATATAAGAAAATTCGCGAAGGCATCCTTTTATACTTTCTGCCCAGTGACAACCGCACCTGCGGAATATTTCTCGCACCTGCGGTCCCAGGTGCGCACATGCGAGATTTCATTAAAAGGCCAACTCCGCACTTGCGTCTTCGCAGGTGCGGCCAATCGTCCGCATCTGCGGTCCTTCTCCCCCTTAGCCATTTCCACACCTGCGATGCCCAATTCGCACTTGCGGCCACCACTCCGCATCTGTGGAAATCACAGAACATATCACACCAGCAACCTTCTAAGGCCAGAAGCTCCTCTGCTAACCATCCGAATCATCCCGAGGCCCTCGGGACCTCAACTAATTGTACCCACAAGTCACAATTGATCACCTGAACTTAGTCGAACCCTCGGAACACCCAAAATAACATTGAAACACCAAATCAACCCATGATTCAAGCCTAAGGATTTTCAAACTTTCGAGAATCACCAACGATGCCGAAACTACTCAAAACTCGTCCGAATGACCTAAAAATTTTAACACATCCAAAATGACGCCACGAACCTGTTCCAAATTTCAGAATTCCATTATGACCCCGATAGCTAATTTTTCGATGCCGACCAGAAATTGCCAAAACTCAATTTCGCCAATTCAAGCCTAATTCTACTCCGAACCTCCAAACCACATTCCGAACGCAATCCTAAGTCCCAAATCACCTAACAAAGCTATCCGAGCCCTAAAATCCATATTTCAAGGTCGTTTACCTATTAGTCAACTTTTGGTTGACTTTTCCAACCGCAAGGCCAACTTAAGAGACTAAGTGTCTCATTTATCACCACGACCACTCCGAACCAGAACCAACCGACCCCTGCACAACATACTGAGACAAGAAAAACATGATAAAGTAGAAGCAAGGAAAATGGTGCTAATCTCACGGAACGATCGGTCGGGTCGTTGCAAAATCCCAACTTTTTCCTTATTGGGCCAAAATCCCTTTTCAGTGCATTAACTATTTAAACAATCTGAAAACCTAAACTTTGATTCTAACTAAACCCAAAACTCACTGTTGTCCGAGTTCTAAAAAGAATTAATTCATAAAGAAGCATTCAAAATTTCTCATCAAAGATGCACTAACAGAACCCAAACAAACACATGGAAAAGGATTCAATAGCAAATGAAATTTTTTAAAAAAAAGACCACTAAGAAATTTGAATAGCAAAGGTAAGAATGAACCTTTATATTCAGCAAATAAACTTCTTTAATAGATGAAAACATGAAGCTCCCAACATCAACAAAATACATGAATCCAAAGATTACAACCCCAACAAATATCTCGAACAAGATCTACGACATGAGCACTCGAACGACAACCTCGACTCTCTTTGTGATGATTTAAGATCTGATTGGAGTTGGTTCTTAGACTGATTTACAGCTGAGTTTGAGCTCTGTTTCTTAACGTTTTTGGAGCTGATCCAACTGCTTTCTCGAGGCTGTTTTGTGGTGTCATAGATCTGATTTTTGAGACTATTTTTTGGAGCTAAAACAATTGGTTTTTCATGGTTATGGAGGTTTATTAAAGTATGGAGAAGGAATTCATTAACAATTATGGACTGGTTTTTTAGGAGTGAGGTCGAGAAGATGGTGCAACGCTTAGGGATTTTTTTGCCGCCTACTGTTTCTCCGTTTTTACTCTTCTCCGTCTCTCTATTTTTTTTTTGCCCCCCCAAGCCCCTTTTTGTGTGTGTTTTTTATATAGCTGATGGGTTCAATTATTAGCCAAGAAAAATAAAAGTGTGTAGTATGTAGGTGATGTGTACAGTGTAAAATATGTGTCCTATAGTGCAATATGTGTCGTGAGGGAAATTGTGCAGGTGTGTTAGTGTACTGGGATTGAAGGAATCTTTTTGGTTAGAAGAAAGAGAATAGAGAGATCAATCTTCTAATTTTATTGGGAAGGAAGAGGATAAGAGAGCATCCTAGCTAAAGGACAAAAAATAGAATGAAAATTAGCTCTTGTTTTTCCTTTTGATTTTCTTTTCAAAAATAAAGAATAGAAAAAATAAAAATACTAACCCTTACTAAATTAAAATAGCAAGATAATAATACTAATCACTCAAAATTTATTTATTAAGACCGCTATCTCTGAAATTAAACTAAACTAGATTAAAAATACATTTTTTTGGGAAACTTTTCTTTCTTCATGAATGAGAATAAAACTTATATTAAAATGTGACTCTTTTTATAATTTTCAATTTTTTTAAAAGTAAAACCTATAAAAAGGTGAAACAAAAGCTAAAATATAAAGATTAAACCTAAATAATATTTACATACTAAGAAGTGGTGAAAAATTTAAATACGGTAAAAAATTAGGCGCTCACAGTTACCCCTCTTTGCTTGGAAATATGAAGAGTTTTCAGGCAAAGAAAAAGTGAGCCGTGTGGATAATTTTTGACCATATCGTTATTCAACAGAGATAGAAAAAAAAAGAGAAAAAAAAAAGGTGCAACCGAGTCCTGGTTTTGGACAGCCTACATATCCCAGGTTATAAGGGAATCAGGTCGCGTGTAGTTCATAGGTGAATGAAGTGATGGAATATGAGTTTGATAGTCGAGTGAGGCCCCGTCGAGGCTCCGTTCTGCGGTCCTGTTATTACATTAAAATCAAAATGAAAAAGACTAACTAAGCCTGTCAGCTATGAGTTACAAGATTCCTATCTATAAGTCTTCTGAAGCTTGATCTTGGGTATTGAATGGTCTTCATGCATACTCTGATCTGAACCTTGATGCTTGCTAGCTGCAGGTGTCAGTTAATTCTTCCAAGGCTTCTTCTGATAAAACGGGGAATGCAGTGCTCGTGACTTCGGCCATGTCTTGAGCAGTTCACCTCTCTGATTTGCTTCTGCATTTTTTGTTTCACTTTTTTTTTGTCTCTCTTTTTTTTAGTTTTTGATTGAGACTTCTTCTTTTGGTCATCTCAAACCATGTGCCTCGAAATAAAACCTGCTCAGACATAAAACAAAAAAAACGAACAAAATTTTTCTGCCCCAGTTTTCACTAGAAAAAATTCATGAGTTATTGTAACAAAATCCTAAACTACTTTATTGAAAGCAATAAAAGGCCAGGAATGGTGTATCCTAAAAAGTTCATGATGTTTTTTTTTGTTTTTTTTCTTTTGTTTTTTGTGGATAGTGTTCCTTTATTTATGATCAACTTGACGAGGGAGTATGTCTCCTAGGGTGAAACTTCAATGACTCATACTAGGAAGTGTGTCTCCTAGGGATGAACTTAAATGACCCAAACTAGGAAGTGTGTCTCCTAGGGGTGAAATCTCAATTTAGGAAGTGCATCTCCTAAAGAAATAAAATTTGAAAAATCCAAACTAGGAAGTGCGTCTCCTAGATTTGAGATTAAGCTTGCTGAAAACCATAAACTTAAGCTTGACTAAAGTAAAAACTGACCCTATTCTCCAGGCGGGACCCCTGTTTCAAGAAAACTAAATATTGATAACTTAAGAAAACTAAAAATTGACCCTTCTTTTTTTTTTCAAATTCAGACTTCCCTTTTTTTTTATATTGGTATCCTAGAAGAAAGTACATCAGACTAAGTTTTTTTTTCTTGTTTTTACAGGAACTTAGGAGAAAGATTCATCAGACTAAGATTTCTTTCCTAGGAGAAAACTCATCAGACTAGGTCCTTTTTTTTTAATTGTATCTTAGGAGAAAGATTCATCTCACTAAGATTTCTTTCCTAGGAGAAAGTTCATCAGACTAGGTCTTCTATCTTAGGATAAAGATTCATCAAACTAAGATTTCGATCCTAGGAGAAAATTCATCAGACTAGGTTTTCTTATCTTAAGAGAAAGATTCATCAGACTAAATTTCGATCCTAGGAGAAAACTCATCAGACTAGGTCCTTTTTTTTTTTAATTTTATCTTCAGAGAAAGATTCATCAAACTAAAATTTTGATCCTAGGAGAAAATTCATCAGACTAGGTCTTTTTTTTTGGTATCTTAGGAGAAAGATTCATCAGACTAAGATTTCGATCCTAGGAGAAAATTCATCAGACTAGGTCTTTGGTATCTTAGGAGAAAGATTCATCAGACTAAGATTTCTATCCTAGGAAAAGTTCATCAGACTAGATTTTCTTTCTTAGGAGAAAGATTCATCATCCTAAGATTTCGATCCTAGGAGAAAGTTCATCAGACTAGGTCTTCTATCTTAGGAAAAAGATTCATCAGACTAAGATTTTTATCCTAGGAGAAAGTTCATAAGACTAGGTTTTCTATCTTAGGAGAAAGATTCATCAGACTAAGACTTCGATCCTAGGAGAAAATTCATCAGACTAGGTCTTTTTTTTTAGTATCTTAGGAGAAAGATTCATCAGACTAAGATTTCTATCCTAGGAGAAAATTCATTAGACTAGGTCTTTTTTTTTCTTTTTTTTCTTTTGATATCTTAGGAGAAAGATTCATCAGATTAAGATTTCTATCCTAGGAGAAAGTTCATCAGACTAGGTTTTCTATCTTAGGAGAAAGATTCATCAGACTAAGATTTCGATCCTAGGAGAAAGTTCATCAGACTAGGTCTTCTATCTTAGGAGAATGATTCATCAGAATAAGATTTCTATCCTAGGAGAAAGTTCATCAGACTAGGTTTTCTATCTTAGGAGAAAGATTCATCAGACTAAGACTTCGATCCTAGGAGAAAATTCATTAGACTAGGTCTTTTTTTGTTTTCTTATCTTAGGAGAAAAATTCATCAGACTAGGACTTTTTATCCTAGGAGGAAAAACGTGAAGAGCAACTGAAAAGCTGGTAGTAGATTTTGAAATCTTTTCTTACTTATTTTGACACGGACTGACTCAGAGTGAAGGACCACAATGAAGCAAAGAAATAGTATTAACAAGAAATGCCCCTGTCTTAATGACAAAAGGAAGAGTTTTTTTTTTGTTTTTTGCGGTAACTAGCCTTATTGATCATGACATGCATTTTGGACTTAACGACCGATTTATCAAACTAATCAAATCTTCCCTTTTTACCATTTTTATGACCTTTGAAGTCGGGCTTGTTCATGCCAATCATTTCCATCAGCTTCACGACTCACTTTCGACTAGTGGTGCCCCGAGGGGTTTTCACCAACTCTCTCATTTATTCATCTCTACTTACCATCGCCTTACAGTGCCCGTGAAGGTTTTCACTAGTAAGACTCTCTCATTTTTCTTTTCTTTTTCTTTTTCTTTTGCTTTCTTGCGTGAGCAACTTGACAGTGTTCTATGCCGCGTGATAATTGTTGCTCATTGCATACTTGTATTGGCATTCTTGAAGGCTGATCATGAGGTCTTTATTTGGAAGGTTTTTGGATAGGGTTGGAAAGAAGAGTCGGCATGAAGGCTCAAAGTAGACTCAACATGAGGGGTTGTAAACTTATAACTCTTGGAATCGACTCTTTCAAAAGTGAAATAAAATCTTTGCGCCAATTTCAAATACTAGGGATTGTATTTTTGGATTTTTTTTACTCTTATTTGGTTGGACCGAACCGTGTAAGGCTGCCTACGTATCCTTTTTTAAAGGAATCAGGTCTAACGTTGTTCAAATGTCTGACCTAACTATATTTTTTCACCTTTCTTTCTGCTTCTTCTTCTTTTTTTAGTTTTTTTTAAAAAACAAGTTGCCCCAGCCTTTATTCTGGGGACATTGACCTTTGACTGTTCTTTCTTCTTTCTTTTTAAATTTTTTTTTCCCTTGAACTTCCTAAGAGTTGCCCCAATTTTTACTCTTGGGGCACATACTTTTCTTTTTTTTGTTTGACTCGAAACTTGATTCCAAAAGAGAGCAGTCAAAGAAAATAACACGGGCACAAAAGCGGTAGCGAAAGATATAAAGTGTTTGGATAGCAGAAAAAGGGCCTCCCAGCCTCAAGAACGCCAAACATATTATCTTTTCGCGATCATAGAATTGATAAACATGTCTATCTTCTTGGTGTGTCATGGTCGAAAGACACTTTCCATCCATTAATGTCAAACTTTCGACCAAGCTTCAATTGATTCAATATCCTCAAGACTGATCTTCACAATGATTTGAAGGTCAATTTTACTCGACCTTAATTCCAAAGTATTTCAATTCTTTATTCATCCTCAAAAGTGTCTTGTTCTCAGTTATCCAATTTAAGCTTAAATTAATTTTCTAAGATCTGGCCAAAAATTCCGCATGCATGTCATATCACTAAAACTAGCAGGAAAAGAACTAAGCATGGAATGACACAAAAGGACAAACTTTATTTCATTGAGTAAACAACAAGACAAACGACCTAATGTCACAACCCAAACCGATGGGCCGCGACGGGTGCCTGAGTCCTACCTGTAAAGCACCCCTAAACATGCGTTTAAGATATGAACCTGATTAACCATCTGCTGAATTACGAGAATAAGGTACGGCTTCTATAGACAACTATACATCTCAAAACTGGAAGTCGGCAAGGCCACATACTATCCAACTAGACATACTGTCTACAGACCTCTGAAGGGACCGAGCAACTTCATACCCATATATATATACAAACGTATCGTACCAAAATAAAAAAAAAGCAACTCTGGATTAAGTGGATCACGCCAACTCTCGCTGATCAGGGATCCTAAGAAGGGGGACCGTCAATTTTCCTACCTGCACCTGCGGGCATGAAATGCAAGCCCCGGGAAATAGGTCGTCAGTACAAATAATGTACTGAGTATGTAAGGCATGAAAATCCGTACATAAGAGACATAGATGAAATATGGAATAAAGAAATCCATCTGTAAATCTAAATAACTTTACAAATCCTGAAACATTTATAATGTCATGCACGTGCATATAAATGTCATGTAATGCATAGGTTTGTACGTACATAATATCATCAAGCCTCTGAGGCAATTCCATCATATCATCTCGGCCACTTTGGGAAAATCATCAACGTATACGAGTTGATCAGGTGGTGGTGTGTATATAACGCCATAACCTTTCCATCCTATATATATATATATACATACATATATATATATATATATACATACATATATATATATATACATACATATATATATATATATATATATATATATATATATATATATAGAGAGAGAGAGAGAGACACANCTTGCTCGTTTCTTCAATATAATTTGGATCATGCCAAAAGAAAGAAGGGATGGCTGTAACATACCTGGAGTAGGGAAAACTCTGTATAATATTCTTGGCGAAGATTGCACCGTACTCTTTTAGAACCGCAACATTTGGATGGAATTAAGCTTCTGCTCGTTGAAGCGTTTGAACGACTGAGCTTATGTTCTTGGAGTTGAAGTGTTTGAACGATTATGCTTCTGTTCTAGGCGTTGAAATGTTTGAACCAAGAAAGAAAGGTTCTTGCTTTAGGAATTTTTTGATCATTTCTTGGTTCTGTTTTTGAGAGTGGCAGCATTAGACCCTTTTTTTATTTGAAAGCCATCTTCTAATCTTCTAATTATAGTAAGTATGACTCTATTTTGGATGATATATAAATATAATATGAGGTGTGTTTTGCTTTGATCCTTGGTTGCCACATATTAAATGACTAAGGAGTCATTGTGGCCAACTGTCACCATTTTGGAGGATAGATTTTATTAATTTTTATCCACTTATTGTCCCATTACATGAACCAATTACCCTCATATTTAAGAATAGCCACACATTACTTAAAGTTCTACTTATTTTTAATATACTCCATATATACTTTATACATTATACTACTGTGGTCATATGGTACCTTGCATGGTACTAGTCCATAATTATGGGGTATTATCGCTCGACCCGTATTTTATCCCAAATTGGCCACTTTCAACGAAACTCATTTTTTTTTAAATTCGTGTACCCTTTATCCTTCATGACACTTCTTTATCTCTTGTTATAAATTGCGTAAATACGTTAGCGTCAATATGATCTCATCCCCGAGTCTACGTCAATTGACTGAAGACGAAACTTTTAGCATACTAAAACACGAGATGTAACATCCTTCCCCCCTTAGAAACATTCGTCCTCGAATGTTTAACTCTCCGGGATCTATATAACCTTGGCAGTGTCTCCCGTGGTAACGATACTACAACCAACTCTTCATGTATAAACTTAATAATTTAACGCCACATTGGACCATGACCATCAATAACGACAGTGGCCTCACATGACCAAACTAATACCAGAATCCATACACGTACCTTAAGGATATGACATCTCAGTCGGATCCTTCTTTTGAGGAGGAAATAAGTATGGATATCTAGACTTCATGTCTTCCTCGGCCTCACAAGTCACTTCTTCCACATTGTTGTTTCTCCAAAGTACTTTCACCGAAGCTACGTCTTTAGTTCTCGATCTCCGAATCTGTCCATCTAATATAGAAATGGGAGTTTCTTCATATGATAACTACTTTTTGACCTAAACATCGTCAACTAACACAATTCTAGATGGATCTACGATACATTTACGGAGTATAGACACATGAAAGACTGGATGTACAGACTCTAAGTCCAAAGGCAAGTCTAACGCATATACTACCTGGCTTACTTTGCGTATGATCCTTTATGGTCCCATGTACCGAGGGCTAGGTTTTCCTTTCTTTCCGAACCTCATGACACCTTTCATCGATGATACCTTTTGGAATACCTAGTCGTCCACCTGAAATTCCAAGTCTCGCCGTCGATTATCCGTATAAGGTTTGCTGCTAATAGCCTTTCCTGTATAAGCTTAATTTTCTCGATTTCCTGTTGTACCAATTCTGGTCCTACTAACGTAGTTTTCCCAAAAGCGAACCACCCTATAGGCGACCTACAATTCCATCCGTAAAGATCTTCGTATGGAGTCATTTAAGTACCAGAATGTTAGCTATTATTATATGCGAATTCAATAAGTGGTAGATGATCATCCTATCTACCTTTGAAGTCTATCCCACAAGCTCGTAACATGTCCTCAAGTGTTTGAATAGTACGCTCAACCTGTCCATCTGTCTGCAGATGAAATGTTGTACTAAGACTTACCTGAGTCCCAAATCCTCTTTGGAAGGACCTCCAGAAATTAGATGTAAAATGAGCTTCTCTATCGGAGATAATAGATACAGGGACACCATGCAGTCGTACTATCTCTTTGATATAAAGCCTGGCATAATCCTCTGCGGAATATGTAGTCCTAACGAGTAGAAAATGGGCTGACTTTGTAAGCCTATCAATAATCACCCATATAAAATCGAATTTTGTTGGGCACGCGGTAAGCCCATGATGAAATCCATATTAATTACTTCCCATTTCCAAGTCTGAATCTCCATAGCTTGCAATAATCCATCGGGCTTTTGATGCTCAATCTTAACCTACTAACAGTTAGGACACTAAGCAACAAACTTCGCTATATCCTTTTTCATACAGTCCCACCAATATACCTTATTGATATCATGATACATCTTTGTTGCTCCTGGATTGATAGAATAACGAGAGTAGTGAGTTTCTCCCATAACCGGTCGGCGCAACCCTGCAACATTAGGGAGACATAATCGTCCTCAATATCTGAGGACCCCATCTTCTGTAATTTCAAACGGTGACTTCTCCTTCTAAGGGGTGGTATCCCTATAATGAACTAACACAGGATCCTCATACTAGCGTTCCTTTACTCCAGTTACTAACGAGGATGTTATCGTATCCTGAATAGAATTTCCAATATGACCTGAGTCTAGTAACCAAACTCCAAGACTAGCTAGATGGTGAACCTCATGGGCTATTCTCCCTTCTTTTTTTTCTGGCTATAAATATGACAGGCTACCAATAGCTCTACGGCTGAGGGCATCGACTACTATGTTCGTCTTCCCCGGATGGTATAAAATATCAACGTCATAGTCTTTAAGTAACTCCAACCATGTCCTTTGACGTAAATTTAATTCCTTTTTCTTGAAGATATACTGGAGTCTCTTATGAGCCGCATAGATATGAATTCCATACAAGTAGTGCCTCCACATCTTTAGTGCATGTATCACTAAGGTTGACTCGAAATCGTGGGTCGGTTAGTTCTTCTCGTGCTTTCTTAGTTGTCTAGAAGCATAAGCTACAAACTTACCATGGTGCATCATCACACGACCTAATCCAACGCCTGAGGCGTCACAATAGATAACATAACCATCGGTCTCTTCTGGGAGTGGTAGGACCGGTGCTGAAGTTAATCTGTCCTTTAATGCTTGGAAACTTCGTTCGCAAGCATTGGTCCATTGAAACTTAGTTCCCTTATGAGTTAACTTACATGGGCATCCTGATCTTTTACAATTCAGGATTTTCCCCTCTTCGCAGGCTCAAACTTCATCCTTTATCCGTCACAATTAAGCCCTTATCCCACTATTAGGGTAGCATTTTGTCTATTCTAAGAGCTACTAGTCTTAGTTCATTCAGGCTATACTGAGCCTTCTATAACTTAGAGAGACCATTAGCTTTCTTATGAGCTTAACCCCAAGTACTTATTCATTCTCGTCACCTTTTCACTTATCTTTTCTTATCCTTCCTCATGTCTTCCTAAAACCCTGTCGCTCTATCATACTTTATCTTACGACCTACACATATCTATTTATTCTTATTCGCAATCTTCCTTCAACTTGCTTGCACAATAGATTTCCTTTTGTTATTTCGGAAGATCAAGCGAGACACCATATACCACTTTTGGTCAAGGTTCTAAAAGAGAAGAAAATTCCGTTACAAGTTTCCTGTAATAACCTGCCAAACGCAGAAGCTACGAACCTCCGTCAGTGTTGTGGGTCTAGGCCAAGTCTTCAATGCCTCAATCTAATTTGTATCCACCCGGATCCCTTCACCCAAAATGATATGCCCAAGGAAAGCTACAGAGTTCAATCAGGATTCACATTTAGAGAATTTTGCATACAACTTCCCTTTTTGTAGAACTCTGAGCATAGTACGCAAGTGATCTGCATGATCAGCCTCTGGACGAGAATATACCAATATATATATTGTCGAATGATACAATTACGAACAGATCTAAAAAGGGCCTGAACATACGATTCATCAAGTCCATAAATACTGCTAGGGCATTGGTCAAATCGAACGACATAACACGAAACTCGAAGTTCTCATATCTGGTCCAGAATGTTATCTTCGGCATATCTTCCTCCTGAACCCTTACCTAATGGTACCCGGACCTCAAGTCTATCTTTGAAAAACACTTGGCACCTTGTAACTAATACATCAATCGTCGGGAGTGGGTACTTATTCTTGATCGTCACCTTATTCAATTGCCTATAATCAATACACATCCGTAAGGAACCATCTTTCTTTCTCATAAACAACATCGGTGCTCCCCTCACGACATACTAGGTCCGATAAAACTTTTTTCAAACGAGCCCCTTGGTTGTTCCTTTAACTCTTTCAGCTCTGTGGGGGCCATTCTATAAGGGGAGTAATATATATTGGATGAATATCTGGTAGTAGGTCAATGACAGACTCAATTTCATGCTCTGGCGGAAGACCCGAAAGCTCATCGTGAAAAAAAACACACCGGGAAACTCATTAACTACAAGAAAGGACTGAATGGTTGGTAACTCTACTTCCACATCCCAAATCTGAACTCAGTGATAAATATAGTCCTTTCTGATTATCTTCCTTGCCTTGAGATAGGAGATAAATTTACCTCTTGGCGATGCGGTATTACCTTTCCATTCTAAAATAGGCTCTCCTAGAAACTGAAATCAAACCATCTTTGATCTACACTTGATGTTAGCATAACAAAAGTCCAATCAATCCATACCTATTATAATATCAAGTTCTACCCAACCGAACACCACGTATCTTATCCTTGCTTGTTATCAAATCTATCACGGGTCATTTCGGGCCACATCCATATATATATATGTGTGTGTATATATATATATATATATATATATATATATATAGGTAACAATATTAAAACATAACTTGTATAACTAATTTACAAAAAGGTTTATATACATAGGGGTCGACTAGGCCGTAGACATGTCATACCCAAAACTATATACAGGATAATGTCTACAAAACCTCTAAGTAGGCATAACCATAATATATAAAATTCAGGACGGGGCTCCCTACATCCTTACAAAACAACCTAACACATTTAGAACCCTGACTTGGTAATATTCCAAAAGAGGTGGAATTCATCAACCAAAAACTGACACTTGGGGGAAGTCTAAAGTAGGGGGTCCTTGCCTCGTCCTATATAAGAACCTCGATCAGACATACTTCGAGGCGGAATCTTCATATCCTTATCGGTTACCTTCCTCATCTTGGCCTGACTACTATCCTCCTCCTCTGCATATCCCATAACATACACTAGCAAACCTTGATTGATGGACTCCCAATACTGTGGACTATCTAGAACCTCAGAAGAGTTGGTTTGACATAGTTTTGAGATTGAGGGAATTCTGGTTGTGCCAACCCATGCACTACTTCCCTCCTACCCTAATCAAGGGGCTGTGAAACTATGGGCCTTGGTGAGGTCGGAACTCCTCTCACCCCATCTACTGCTGGAGTTGTCAAAACAGCTCGAAGGGATGACTCATATGGATCCTCGGTGGATCCTCCTCAATAGAAACCATGATCTCTGATGAGTCTGACTCCATAGTGTAACTTATAACTCTTTCTAACACTTTTGTAGCCTTCTGACCCGTGATAGTGGCTTGCGCATGTCGTCTAGTAGTAACTGGCATCGTGAAAAACACAAATAAGGTAAAGATTAAGGGCGGATACTTATGACTCAGTTCTATTGCACAATCTGGATTAGAAAGAAAAGCAACCATCCTAAATATCTGGTAACCTCTTGTCTCTAAGTGTGGTGCACAACACACCCATAAACAAGACTCTACTAGATACAGTCTGTAGACAATCTTAGGACAGAACTGCTCTAATACCACTTTTTGTCACGACCCGAACCGATGGGTCGCGACGGGTGCCTGAGTCCTACCAGTCAAACACCCATAAACATGCATCTAAGATATGAACCTGAATAAAATCCGCTGAATTACGAGAATAAGGTACATGAAGGATATTTGCACAAAAAGGCATACTTACATATATGTACAACATACGTAGGACGAGCCGACAAGGCTGCTATAGACAACTATACATCTCAAAACCGGAAGCTGACGACAATTGCACCCACACTACTATATAAGTATGAAGGCAAAGGTCGTGTAGCTTTTACCCAAATGGTCGGGATCGAATCCACATGGAGCCTATAGATGGGAGTGAGTGTACCAGTGATCTAGAAGGGTCGAGTGTTTCTAATTGCACTTCTAAACATTGGTTGGTGTTGAACTATACTAAATGTATTCTATTGTTTGTAAGCTAATTAATGACTAACTTTGTTTTGTTTTTGTTGTTGGTTTCTAATATTGATAAAGTCACTAGGGTCATGATTGTGGCCTAGGTGGATACACAAAGGCATTCAATTCTAAGGTCGGGGAATTTGCTAGGGATATAGCTATAACCAAAGCACGAAGGTATTCACTCTATACCTCTCGGTAGTTGGAGTGATTATACCCTAATTGCCTCTATCGAGTCCAATTGGGTGCTCAATAATCAAGTAATATAGGCTTAGGTAGAGTGTTACTCTCTCGAGGTTTAACCCGTTAACTAGCGCTCAAGTAGGGTTTTACCATTTCTGGGTTTAACCCCTTTGATTGGGACTACCAATCTCTTGATAATGCCCTAATTTCCTATTAGGCTAATTTCTAGACTCAAGTCTTCTTTCTCAAGAAAGACCCAAGTCATGAAAAGGTTAATTAGTGTTTGCAACCACTAATTATAGCAATAAAAACCTTGAAATAACCTAAATAGCCAACACCCATTAATTTCCCAACCTTAATTTCAAAACCCCATTATATAACCACACTAGGGTTGAGCCACAACCCTAGATAATGGGTCTAGCTACTCATAATCAAAGATGAGAACAATGATAGAGAAAAAGAAAAACTCATTTAATTGATTCCTAACAATGAAATTGAAGTTTTTAATGTTAAAAATGCAAGAATAAAGCTAAAGAAGTAAAAACCCTAAAATATTCACGAGCTCCCTACTCTGAAAAATAGCTGATATCTTCCAGGTCTCTAAATAAATTACAAAATAGTCTATTTATAGTCTGCCAAATTTTCGAACAAAAATATCCCTGAAGTACCACCGCGGACTGCGAAAACACAACCGCGGTCCGCGAAAATGTTAGGAGCTCACTGGAACGCCACCGCGGTCCGTGAAACTTTGATCGAGGCCGCGGTGGGAACTTGCAATTCTTGGGTCTCACTGGAACTCCACCTCGGTCTGCGAAACTTCGACCGCGGCCGCAGTGGCTGATGGCTTGAATTTCTAACTCACTGGAAATGCACCGCGGCCCGCGAAAACACGACCGCGGCCGCGGTGGCCTTGTTGTCTTGAGCAGCTTTGTTGGTTTTGCTCCTTGTACCAGATTCACTCCTATTTTGAGCACATTTTAGACTAAATGCCTTCATTTCTGGTTCAATCCTGCAACAAGTACAACGTATAAGCTTTCGGGGCTATTTTTTTGTAAAATTGTATCCAAAATTCACGTATAAGGGAACGGAAAACGAGGCAAAAAGCCGAGTTATCAACTCCCCCAAACTTAAAATCTTGCTTGTCCTCAAGCAAAACAAAATAATCCCTACCCCTATGAGAGATTTCACAAAAAATTTGGTTGTACTATTGGTGACCTCGACTAGCATCAATTGGAACTAACCATAGCCCCTAATGCGAATGAATCATTGACAATGATCGAACTTTTCAAAACCATAGTTTAAAGTGCGATACAAGAGCTTCAAGGGTTGGTCCAACTCATCAGTGAACTTGTAACTATTACCTTGGTCAGTGTGGATCCTAGACTCTTATTCCGTAACTTTCCCTAAGCATCTCACCTTTCAGAATAATGACACTCAGAAGGAGGAATATGGTGAATCGCTCATCTCTCATCAAGGAAAGAGTCCCAAGTTCGGCTCAAAGTACCATAGGCTTGCCCTTTGTGTAAATCACCACTAATGTAGGCTTCACTCGACCTGAGATCATACAGGGCTTTTGTGGAGTCATGATGAAGGCTTTTGGTCAAGGGTAGGACGTATTTGGTTAGAGTGAGTTTTATCTTTCCTTAAGCACTTCATTTTTTTGTTGCTCTCACATTTTCTTGACTCTTTGAGTCTTTTTATCTTTTGTAGGGTTGGAGAGACACTTTTTCAGCAATTTCCTTTATTTTCTTCTTATGCTATCCAAACCTTTGGCATTACTTTTTCATCAATTCCCTTTATTTCTTATTTTTGTTCATTCTTTTCTTTTCATTCTTTTTCATTGCATTTTCTCTTCTCTTCTCTTCTCTTTCTTTCTTTCTTTCCTTTGTGCCTTCTTTTTCACTTCATCACATCTCTCATCTCTCCCCCAAACTTATACTTTTCGCCTAGCGCCAAGGAAAGATCGGGTGCCAAGAGAGGGTAAAAGAATGGTTAAAGGCTTGTAACTTGGGTACAAAGAAAAGGCTTAAGGCTCAAAAGGGTTGACTAGGGAATATTTCTCTTGGAAGTTCATGGAAGTGTTCAATTCTTTGTTCAAGCCAAGGAAATCCTATAGTCACTTCTCAAATCAAATTACACCTAGAATTTCGCCTAGATAACACTCATGGCAAGTTCTAGACTAGTGGCACGGAACTTGGACTTGCAATTACGAATTTCTCACCACTCACAACTAAAGGATTGTTACAGAAACCGAGTCGAGGGCCCACAACGACCTTAGTCGTGCTTTGAGTAACAAAAATGGTCCCTAAGAACCACCCGATGATTATTGGCCAACAAAAGAGTCTCAAGATCATCACTATCACCATCCTCAACACAACGGTTTGTCTTTGACCATGGGATCAAAGGCAACTGTGTTAGGCCCAAGTGAAGCTTTGCTTGAGGCACCGTTATTGAAAAACAAAACAACAAGAAAAGGAAAAACAGACTCAAACCCTTAAGAAGGTTGTCACACCGTCCATCCTTGGGAAGAGCCACCCGGTTCACACAAGTTCCACCNGAAGTTCCGCCTTTGGAAAGAACCGTGGCGTTAAGAAAACCAAAAGCTTATTTCTCACGAGAAAACCAAACAAGAAGCTATGAAAGAAAAGTAAGAAGCTATAAAATAGAAAAGAAATGCGTAAAATAAAGTAAAAGTGCGTGGGATGGAATGAAAATGCACAATAAGGGAATTAGATGAATCTACATAAGGGATGAATATTTAAAATGGATAGTTATCTTATACATACCAAAAAAGGAAATAATGTAAAGAAAAATAAATAAAAAGTTGTTTTCATTAAACAATCCGATGTAGCCAAAATAAAAAGCCTGTAGGGCCACTCCCCCAACTAAATAAAAGCATTGTCCTCAATGCTATAAAGTAAAAATAGTGTGCAAAATATGGGGGAGAGAGAGTAAAGAAAACTCCCTATTGGCCCTCGGTCTGTTGTGGTCCCTGATGCTCTGTCTGAGATGGGGTAGAAACTGCCTGAGATGAGGAAGGAACTGCCTGAGATGGGGAACCTGTAGGAGTTGGATCTGGTATAGCCTATGATGGAGCTCTGGTGGGCTGGGCCTCCTGGCTCTGAGCCTGAGTGTGCTCTGTGGGGGGGGGGGTCTGCCAGTACAAGCCTGATGTTCTCGGCACGGGGCATGACCTTCCTCTTCTTCAGTGGCCTCACCGGCTCCTCCTCCTGCACTGAATGAGGCAATGGATGTTGCTCTGGCTGGGGCTCTGTGGGGTCTGCTAGTAGAATCTCCAAAGGAATCTGAACGCTTGATAGCTTGTCGACCTCCTTTCTCAGCTTTGCCACCTCTTTCTTTGACACCCTGGTCTTCCTCAGCTTCTTTGTTTCTTTGGCCAACTTTGTCAATGCACTCTTATGTGCACCCACTGCGTCCAGGATTTTCTTCTAAGCATATTGGAATGAGGCAAGACACACTGGACAGGAGTAACTGGGGTTTCCACGACTGTAGAAATTGCAGTCAACTTTGTAGTAGTTGACTACATCTAGTTGGTGAGGCTAGTGAGAGTCATGTTCAGCCGTTGAGTACTCATGGGATAGGCTCTGGTGGAGGGGATTTCTGTAGCTGTGGAGGAAGATGGGCCTGGAGCCTCCTCCGGAATGGCAGGCTGGGGCAGTGAGGGTTCTGCCAGCACCACTGGCTCTTCAGACTGGCTAGTGGAGGCAACCGACTTTCCCTTTGACTTCTTTTTGGGGTTATCCTCATCTTTCAAGTCATACCAGGAGAAAGGTTCTTTGGGCTTGACTTTAGTGTCAAAGCGCTTCATAGTCACTTCCCGGTCTTCACAATACATGGTAAGGTAATGAGGATAAGGGTAAGAAGTATCACATGTGCTGACCACTCGGCTAATGACCTCGAACATCACACTCCCCATATTGATGGGTATCCAGCCATGATAGATGATATTAATACAACCATACTGAGAGGAAACGTCTGGTCATGATGAGTTGGGTCTAGCCTGCTACATACAAAAGTCTCCCATCCTTTAGCTTCGAAGTTCAGGGTCCTCCTGGTGATAGTCTTTCCAGCAGTTAATCACTCCGGGGTGTCCCCGAGCTTGGCCAAGTGCAAAGACAACCAATTTCTCGCATCATCATTTTCGGCAAGTTTTTCCCGGTCTAATGAATCATCCACAGCATCCATATCCAAATAGTCATTTAGTGAAGGTCTGTCAAAAGGCACAGTGAGATTGCGAACTTTGGATGCCTTTGAGTCCTTTTCTAGAAAAAGCAAATTGGTGTAGAACTCCTTCACTATATGCTCATTGGCCTCCGAAAGATGCTCAGTGAAATAGGACCATCCTTTCCTGTCTCGGAATTGCTGCCTCACATTGGGGTTGTATGTGGATAAATCTTTCATTGAGAAGGTGCGCTCTGGGATAAGAGATCTTGCAATCCACAACTCCCTGAATCTCTGGAAGGCCTTCTCGCTTACAAAACGATCCTTTCACACATCCGGGTTCCTAGTGCGCTCTACCCCTTCAACCACCTGCGCATCCCCTTTGCTGTCACTTGAATTCTCCCCAGATAAGGAAGCTGTAGGGGAAGTAGAATATGAGTGTTCACTGGAGGCGGATTTTGCTGGAGACACTGCTCGTGCTGGGGCCGGGAGAGATGAGACCGGGTCCATTGGGGATGACTGTTATGAGGCCTCCTCTGACGGAGCATATTCACTTCTTGATGGTGAAGGAGGAGAGTCTGTTACCCGACCGGGCCGTCGTGATGATTGAGGCAATGTAAGTTTTGAAGGTTGCCTTGGTGCCCTCGGGCCTCTCCCCCTTTGAGTTTCTCCTCCGTGTTTTTGCGACCTCCTCCACGAGAGAGTACCATTGCCTGCAAAGTACACATAAGTGAACATGGTTAGTTTCCTGAACATTGATGCGCAGATACTTGACTAGTCACTGAAGTTTAAGCATATTGGAATGAGGCAAGACACACTGGACAGACTTCGCGGACCGCAAAAAGTCGACCGCGGTCGCGAAAGTCTAATAATGCTTTGAGTAGGACATACTAGACTGACTTCGCGGACCGCGAAAAGTCAACCGTGGCTGCGAAAGTCTAATCATGCTTTGAGAAGGACACACTGGACTGACTTCGTGGATTGCAAAAATTCGACCGCGGCCACGAAGTTCTAATCAAACTTAAGAAAAATGAAGCACCGCGGTCCGCAAAAAATGGACCGTGGACCGCAAAAATGGCTATTTACCTAGGTTTCCCAGAATTTGCAATTTCTACGCTAAAGTGTTCATTGAGTGAAGTCCTATATAAGTAATCAGTGCAATTGCATTCCAAAGGACTATTATGAACCTATTTGGGCTAACCCTAACAGTTACAAGCCTAGAAAGAGAAAATAATAATAAAAAATAAATTTAAGACTAAAGAAAATAAGGAAATTAAGAAGTTAATGAAGCATAAATACACTTACTAGATGTTGGGATGAAAGTATGGATGCAAGCAATGAGTTTCAGAGGATGAAAAAGTGAGACACAGTTGAAAGTGGCTTAAGGCTAGCTACAGTGGGAAATGTGTGAAATGAAACCCTCAAGTCCTATTTATAGGAAGAGCTGGGGACCACCCACTTACCTACTGCGGACCGCGAAAAATTGACCGCGGTCCGCGTTCATTCAATGGCATAAGTCTTACGAGGCAGAAGGGCTACTTGGATGGTGACCAAAAATTTGGTGGAACGAGAAAAGTATATCATCCTGTCAGAACTAACCTCACGGTTCTTAGGAATCCTTAGGGATTGGTGGAATTCACTTGAGATTCAAGACAAAAATACTTTTCTTACATCCCATGATTTTGCCTTCAACATCAGAATCCTACATGAAGTTTTCTGCGGAGATACTAGCCAAAGACAGGAGAAAATGCGAAGACAACTCTTCGAGATGAAGTGTGTGTCACTCGAAAGAAATGACATTGACAGACATTTTCAAAAAATGGCAAAGATATACTTTGAAATCGGTGGAGACATCAACCTAAAGCAAGCCTTTGTTTCTTCCCTTCCAAAGATGTTAGCAAGCCGAACCATGACCATCATTGAAGAAAAGTTTCAATAAATAACAATCCCACAAGTCGGCTACATCAGGCAAGCTATTTTTGTAGCATTGGAGGACATTTGTACAAAGCGCTCAGCCCTAAAACAAATTATCCAGCACAATCCAGCGCTTGACAAAGCATGTCGTAAATCCGATCTAATCACTGGATCAGGATGTTCCTGCCACACGTCTAGGCAACAGAAAGAATTCAGAAGGTTCAAATGGCCAAGAATTCCATATGGAAAACCAAGGTCCAAGAGACGCACAAAATATTTCAGACGTAGAAGGCCAAGAAATTTTCACAAGAAGAACAAATGTTTTATTTGCCACAAGATTGGACATTTCGCAAAATCTTGTCCCCAATCGAGAAGTTCTGTCAAACTCCTTGAAGAGATTGAAGATACTGGCATTCATCTCAGAAAAGAGGAGGACCTTGAATCCATATTCTCAGTGGATAATGAACCTGGTGAAGAAACTTTATTCTCCCTTGATATCTATGAAGATCAAGGCAATGAGCACTACCAAATTTCAAAACCAGTGATCGAAGCTCGAGAGGAGATCAATGCTCTCGTAGTCATTCCTCAAGTAGAATTCAGTCTATTCATCCAAATGGGATAAACCAACTCGATTTATTTCTTTCATCGACACTGGAGTTGCTTCTTCACTCATAAATCCTGCAGTTCTCCCTGAAGATCAATGGGTGCCGCACTTTAAGGACTTTAATACCGCATCAAATGGAATCCTGACTACCACCGTCATCACAAAGCATCCGGTCACAATTGAGTTCTTTCCAGGATTGAAGTACAGGGCCAAGCTGATAGGATCTTATGTACCAGGAAAAGATCTTATTGTTGGATTCGACATTTACAGATAAATCAAAGATCAACTCCAGATCAAGGCTAACAGGATAGCTTTTAAGAAGCAGTTCAAACCTTATTCTGAGATTCCAAGGCTATTCCAAATCACCAACGACGAACAAATCAAGGAGATTGAGCAACATCTCATTGAAAACTCATGTGCTGAATCCCACAAGGATTTCATGAAGAAAGGGAAAAGACCGTTATGTAAAAACAAAGAATCTCTCATCAAGATCCCTTTCAAACATCAATCCAAAAAAATCAAGTCATTCAGGCATGAATCCAGATCGTCTCCAGCTTGCAAAGAAAGAATGTAAATAACTTTTGGAATTTGATGTAGTAGAGCCATCCGATTCTTAGTGGGCATGCGAAGCATTCTATGTCAATAAAAGAGCTGAGCAAACAAGAGGAAAACTCAGGTTAGTCATTAATTACCATCCACTTAACCATTTCCTCCAAGATGATAAATTCCCTATTCCAAATAAACTGACTCTTTTATCCCACTTAACCAAGGCCAAATATTTTTCCAAGTTTGATTTAAAATCTAGATTTTGGAAATTGGGAATTCACCCTGAAGAAAGACCCAAAACTGGTTTTTGCATCCCCGATCATCACTTCCAATGGAAGGTCATGCCCTTCGGATTAAAGACTGCACCCTCCTTGTTCCAAAAAGCCATGATAAGAATATTCCAGCCCATCCTCCATACCTCTTTGGTTTACATTGATAACATCCTGTTATTTAGCAATACATTGGAGGAACATGTCAATTTGCTCCGTCAGTTTGAGGCATTGATAACACAATACGGGATCATGCTTTCAGCAAAAAAGATAGTTCTTGCACATAAGGAGATTGATTTTCTTGGAATGCATTTTATCCAAGGTGCATACAGTCCAGGGCCACATATATGTCAAGAACTGCTCAAGTTTCCAGATACTAGCTTCACAACAAAGCAGATCCAACAGTTCTTGGGCGTAATCAATTATGTGAGAGATTTCATACCAAATATTTCTACATGCATTTCTCCACTTACAGACATGCTCAAGAAAAATGCTCCATCATGGGGAAAGAAGCAAGATGAAGCAGTCAGGGAGATAAAGGAGATTTCAAAAAATGTCAAGTCCCTCTACATCCCTTCAGACGGTAAGAAAATACTACAGACTAATGCCAGCAATGAATATTGGAGCGCCGTTCTGTTTGAAGAAAAAGATGGCCAGAGAAAAATATGCGGATATGCCAGCGGAAGGTTCAAAAAGGCTGAGCAAAATTATCACTCCACATTCAAGGAAATACTTGCAGTAAAAAATGGAATCAAGAAATTCAATTTTTTGCTGATTCACATAGAATTTCTGATAGCAATGGATATGAAGGCTTTCCCAAAGATGATCCAGTTGAATGCAAAAATTATTCCCAATCCGCAAATTCTCAGGTGGGATCAATGGTTCTCTCCATACAAGTTCCAAGTCAAGAACCTCAAAGGAAAGTTTAATATTCTCGCAGATTTTCTATCTCGACCTGAAGAATTTTCAAAGAGATTTTCCTCGGCAAAGCTGAAGCCTAAGCAAAACCTAACCAATCAGATTTTCATGTTCTCAAATATATCAGAAACAAGTTTATTGAAGCCAATAGATCATGCACCGGAGTTGTTCAACCTCATGGATCCCTTTGATCCGTCAATTATTATGGAAAGAAGGACTTATTATGAGCTTCAAGTTTTCCGGCAAAATAGAGGATCAATTCTCAAGCCATATGGGGTCAATCCAGAATATCCTTTCTGCCATATATTCATATCTCAAGCAAAGGATTTTCTACAAGAATTATTATGGTTTTTCTGGTACCTATGCCATCAGTAATACATTTTCATGGAATTCAAGTGCAATGTCTTCAAAGATTTTGACAACATTGAACCGGCTCTTAAAGTATTTCTATTATGGTTCAAGCCTAGAAGATATTGGATAAAATGTTTCAATGATTCCTACAATGCAAAGATATTCATGTTTCACAGGCNTTTTCACAGGCCAGTGAAGATCATTAATGAAAAAGTCCAGGCACAAGCAGAAGCGTCATTCTGGTGGAAACTTCCCGTGTCTATTTTATCCATGGAATAAGAATACAATGAAGCAAAAAGAGTTATCTACCAGCAAAACAGGTGCATCCCGAAAGAAATATGGCCAAAAGATTGGGCAAGTTGGAATTATACCAGCACTCATCCTCACTGGGAAAAAGTCCGAGAAGCAGCAAAGGAATATCAAACTCCGTATGAAATAATCCGAGAGAAGATCACGCAAGACATCTCCAGATTAAGGTTACGGACCACATCCTACAATCCAAAGGAGAAGGAACATGTCGAGAAAGAATCGACAAATTCCAGGCGTTACTATACAAGATCTCTGAAAAGATGCCTAGAAGACAAACCAGGAAGATCAATTATCTAAATCCTTGTTAATCCCACCATAGTCCTATATTACCTACCAAAAAACCCTAAAAAATCATTTACCCATGACAAGACAAAATTTCACATCCTTCCAGACCAGCTAGGTCCCACTTTCACATGCCTTCACATGTTTTCACATGCCTCCACATGCTTCGTCACATGCAGCACGCTATTTTCACATGCTCCCACAACCTGTCACATGCCAAAACCATGTATATTTCACCCCTGTCACATGTTTTCAGGAGTTTTTAGTTGGTTTTTCCTAAGGTCCTTCACATGTAAAAAGGGACCCACTTGTAGATAAGTTTGCCATGTAAGATAGGTTTATTTTAATGCAGGTTTGTCTTGTAATAACCTCATATTCCTATATAAAGGAGGTCTTGTAGTAGTTGTAAGATCATCTTGTAACCTTTATAAATCTTTGTGATATACTACATATGAGTTCTTTCTAAATTTCCTTCTTGTTATTTCTTTCGAATGGATGGAAAGGTCGGTCCATGTCTGAAAATAGAGTAAGAATACTCTAAGAAAGTTAGCTTGTTGTAGTACGAATGTTTTCTGAGTTTTAACAGTTGGGTTGATTTTAGTACAAAAGTTTTCTGAGTTGTGTAGCTTGGCAAGTCGTCCCTTATGGGTTGTTGAAGCCAGCCCCTTTGGTAGGAAAACTTTTGCGACTACAAACAAATTAACTGTTACTGTAGCTTGGCAATAGCCAGCCCTTTTGTAGGAAAACTTTCGTATCTATGATATAGTTTGCTTTCTTGGAGTCTCTTGCTCTGTTCGTCCTACTGTGGTATCAGAGCCAGCCCATCCTTTCGGAGGGAGGAACAGTTTGCTAAATATGTCTGAGTCGTTTCCATCATCCTCTTCCCTAGCAAAAATGAATATGTCTCCTACTCTATATAAAACCTTGTCCAAAAAATATGATTANCCTTTGGTAGGAAAACTGTTGCGACTACAAGCAAATTAACTGTTAGTGTAGCTTGGCAATAGCCAGCCCTTTTGTAGGAAAACTTTCGTATCTATGATATAGTTTGCTTTCTTGGAGTCTCTTTCTCTGTTCATCTTACTATGGTATCAGAGCCAGCCTATCCTTTCGGAGGGAGGAACAATTTACTAAATATGTCTGAGTCGTTTCTATCATCCTCTTCCCTAGCAAAAATGAATATGTCTCCTACTCTATATAAAACCTTGTCCAAAAAATATGATTACCTCTATGAAGTGGATATCCTACCCGATGAACAGAAAGTATCTCCGCAGAAAACTTCATGTAGGATTCTGATGTTGAAGGCAAAATCCTGGGATGTAAGAGAAGTATTTTTGTCTTGAATCCCAAGTGAATTCCAACAATCCCTAGAACTTCATATAGGATTCTGATGTTGAAGGCAAAATCCTGAGATGTAAGAAAAGTATTTTTGTCTTGAATCCCAAGTGAATTCCACCAACCCCTAAGGATTCCTGAGAACCGTGAGGTTAGTTCTGACATGATGATATACTTTTCTCGTTCCACCAAATTTTTGGTCACCATCCAAGTATAGAAGTCTTGGATTCTTTGAGGCCATTTTGAAACTTTGACGTCGTCTAAGGTGAAAGTGTGGAAGCCCGTTCCAACTGGTTTTGACGCCATGGGTTCCTGTATTTTTTCTGGTTCACCCGTCATGCCTTATTGATCCTCCTCTACTTCAGATATTTCTGGGTCTCTTGGCTGGCTCACAAATATCGGGGGTCGTCTTCGTCAGAAGAGTTTTTTGTGGAATCATTGCTTGATTGAGAGCTTTCTTCCATTGTATCATTGTCACAGGAATTTAGAGATTCTGACCATGTAGTATCTCCTTCTGACATGTTTCTTGGCTGGGAGACATAGAAGTCCGGAATCTTCTGATCAGAAATCATTAGATTTTCAGGGTTGGACCCCTTTGAACTTTCTCCTTGGTCTCGCCTTTTCTTTGTTTGTTTCTTGGCTGCAAGTGCATCTTTCCTTTCCCAAACCATTTTTGCAATGTCGAATTCAGTTTCTTCTTTTGAGGGTTGGATGAAAGAGATAGGATGGTGTGAGGTAGTAGGAAAAGTAGAAAAGGTGTTGTCCATATTTGGTGGGAAATATGCTTGTGTTGACATGGGGTAGAAGGTAGGTTTTGAAGAGAAAAGTGGGGTTTTTTGTGACTCAAAACGATCATTTCTCAAAATTTGGATATGTTCCTTGAGTGCAATCGTCTCTTTTTGTTGTTTTTGAAAGAACTGGAAAAGTGAAGTTCCTGGCGGACAAATCTCATATTGTAAATTTGCCAATCTTAGCTCCAAGGCTTTGATTAGTCCTCCATGCTGAGACGATGTCTGCTCCACCTTTTTTTCAATTGTTTCCACTTTGCTCATTAACTTGTTTTGTGTATGGGCCACATTTTTTATGGTGTTGCCAATATTATTGAGCACTTTGTTTTGGCAGATGGAATTTTCTGATTGCCAGTTCATTGTTGCCTCAATGTCACTTGTTGGGGGTTTTTCTCCAGAAGGTATTACTATGTTTTTCTTGGGGATTTTTGTAGCATTGGTGATACCTTCTTTTTCAAAAGGTTGGAATGGAGGAAAATCTTGGGTATGGCTGGAACTTGAAGGGCTCATCATGAATATTTGTAGGTGTGTGGATTTTTGGGTTGATGGAGTTTTAGGTTCAGGTCACTTTTGGATTCTGGGGTGATTTCACTATCTTCCCCACTTGGAATGAATTTTTTTGGTAATTTTGGCCATTCTTAGGGTTTGTAGCTGACAAGAAATTGATATTTACCTGGACGGATCAATGAACCAATTAAAACCATATTTTCTTGCCAAATAATCCAACCCAAAGACAAATATCCTAACCCTGACCCTGAAAGAGAACTTTTCTGGAATATACAAAGCATCATGGAAGAACATGATTGGTGTCAACATTTCGACAAAGAAGGAAAAAGAGTTTGGTGGTACAAATGCCCCTGAAAAGTCGACATCGGCCGCGAAGTCCATTTCCAGAGCACTGTGTTTGCATCATATTGACTTCCCGGACCGTAAAAAGTCGACCGCGACCGCGAAGTCAATTTCCAGTGAGCTTTTGTTTCTATACTCAGCCAAATTCCTGTGTCAAAATCATCCTACACATCCAAAAACCAGTTAGTGTAAAAGTGAAACCTAATTTACCAAGAAAAACAAAGAAAATGAAAGTAAACACACATGGGTTGCCTTCTAAGAAGCGCCTGATTTAACACCGCGGCACGACACATTTTACCGGGATCATTGGAGATGAAGAAGTGCCACCACGTGGCTGTCATCAACTTTGCCAAGATAGTGTTTTACCCGGTGACCATTCACTCTGAATACTTCACCACTTTTGTTCTTGAGGTCAAGAGCCCCAAAATGGAGTAACAAATACCACTTCAAAAGGGCCACTCCACTTAGACTTTAGCTTCCCGGGAAATAACCTCAACCGAGAATTGAACAATAAGACCAAGTCACCAACTTTAAACTCTTTTGCTCGAGCATATTTGTCATGTAGGTACTTCATTTTGTCCTTATAAAAGGACGAACTAGAGTACGCATGGAATCTAAACTCATCCAAATCATTCAATTGCTCCACTCTAAGATTTGCAGCTACATCCCATTCCAAGTTCAACTTTTTCAAGGCCCACATAGCCTTGTGCTCCAATTCCACCGGAAGGTGGCATGCTTTTCCAAAGACCAAGAGATATGGGGACATCCCAATTAGGGTCTTGTAGGCGGTCCGGTAAGCCCAAAGAGCATAATCTAATTTCTTAGCCCAGTCGATCCTATTGTCATTGACCGTTTTGGATAATATGCTCTTTATCTCCATGTTAGACACTTCAACTTGGCCACTAGCCTGAGGTTGGTACGGGGTAGTGACTTTATGGTTGACCCCATACTTATAAAGCAAGGAGTCAAAGGCTTTGTTGCAAAACTGTGACCCCCCATCACTGATGATGGCTCGTGGAGTGCCAAACCTAATAAAGATATTCTTCTTGAGAAAGGCTATCACACTCCGAGCCTCATTGTTTGGTAAGGCTATGGCCTCCACCCATTTTGACACATAATCAACCGCGACCAAGATATATGTGTTCCCACATGAACTCACGAATGGCCCCAAAGTCAATGACCCAAACATCAAAGATATCTACCTCGAGAATTGAGTTTAAAGGCATCTCATACTTTTTGGAAATTCCCCCGGCTTTTTGGCATTCATCACACCTCTTCACTAGGGTAATAGCATCCTTATACAAAGTGGGCCAAAATAACCCACAACAAAGCACTTTAGAAGCAGTTCTTACCCCTCTGTGATGACCACCATACGGCGAGGAGTGGCAAGACTCAAGGATGGCTAGTTGCTCTTCCTACGGTACACATCGCCAGATTACCCCATCGGTGAAAATCTTGAATAAATAAGGCTCATCCCAATAGAAATCCAAGCTATCCCTTCGAAGCTTCTTCCTTTGCTTAGAAGAGAGCTCACAAGGGACAACTCCGGTGACTAGGAAATTAGCAATAACCGCAAACCATGGCATTTCTCTCATGGACATTGAAAGGAGTTGTTCATCCGGGAAACTATCATTGATCTCAAGTCCGTCACAAGGACGTCCTTTCTTTTCCAACCGGGACAAATGATCGGCAACTTGATTCTCACTCCCTCTTCGATCCACTATCTCTAGATCAAACTCTTGTAACAACAAAACCCATCTCATAAGTCGTGACTTGGAATCCTTTTTGGTCATGAGGTATCGGAGTGCTACATGGTTAGTGTGAACCATGACTTTGGCACCCATTAAATAAGCTCGAAATTTTTCCATGGAAAACACTATAGCTAGAAGCTCCTTCTCCGTGACTGTGTAGTTCATTTGAGCAGAATTCATTGTCTTGCTGGCATAGTAAATTGGATGAAACACTTTGTTCACCCTTTGCCCAAGTGCAGCACCCACATCAACATCACTTGCATCACACATAAGCTCAAATGGGGCACTCCAATCCGGTACCGTGATGATGGGAGTGGTAGTGAGCTTGTGTTTTAAGAGTTCAAAAGCTTGCATACACTGCTCATCAAAATTGAATTTGGCATCCTTCTCTAACAGCTTGCATAATGGATTCACCACCTTAGAGAAATCCTTGATAAACCGCAGGTAAAAACCGGCATGGCCAAGAAATCTTCGGACTCCTCTCACTGAAATAGGTGGTGGCAATTTTGAAATAACCTCGATCTTTGCCTTATCAACCTCAATTCCATTCTTTGAAATCTTATGGCCCAAAATAATTCCTTCCTCCACCATAAAGTGGCATTTTTCCCAATTCAAGACCAAATTTGTTTCTTTACATCGAGCAAGGACTTTATCAAGATGACTCAAGTATTCGTCGAAAGAATCCTCGACGACACTAAACTCGTCCATAAATACTTCTAGAAAGTCCTCCACCATGTCGGTGAATATTTCCATCATACATCTTTGGAAGTAGCTGGGGCATTACAAAGCCCGAATGGCATTCGAGAAAAGGAAAAAGTGCCATATGGGCAAGTGAAGGTGGTCTTCTCTTGATCCTCCGAGGCTATCAAAATTTGATTATATCCAGAATACTTGTCAAGGAAGCAATAATAGGCTCGACCTGCAAGCCTATCCAACATCTGATCCAAGAATGGTAAAGGAAAATGGTCTTTGCGGGTCACCATGTTGAGCTTGCGGTAGTCCATGAACACCCGCCATCCGGGAACCATTCTTGTAGGAATGAGCTCATTCTTATCATTTTTTATCACTGTCATTCCACCCTTTTTTCGGAATGCATTGGACTGGAGAAGTCCAACCACTATCCGAAATTGGATAGATCACACCCGTATCAATCCATTTTATGATCTACTTTTTCACCACATCTTGCATAGCTTCATTGAGTCTTCTTTGATGTTCAACAGAGGTTTGGCTCCATCCTCCCATATAATCTTGTGCATGCAAAAGGCGGGGCTAATACCCCGAATATCATCCAAGGTCCAACCAATTGCTTTCTTCCTCCTCCTTAGCACTTTTAAAGTTGAGTCAACCTGCAATTGGGTTAGGCAAGAGGAAAGAATAACTGGTAAAGTACAAGAGGGACCAAGGTATTCATACCTGAGGTGGGAAGGAAGTGGCTTCAACTCCAGATTCGGAGGTTCTTCAATGGATGGCTTTGTTGGTGGGGTCTTCCTGTTCTCCAAGTCCAATGACAATTTTCTGGGAGCATAGGAATAAGACTCCATGCCTTGAAGGGCATGGGAGCTCTCAAGTACACCATCCACCACTGAGTCCTCGTGATTCAAAAAGGCCAACTCCACAGGATCATCAACATGGATCATAACACTGGCATCATCAATAATAACCTCGGACACAAGGTCCATAAAAGAGCACACTTCGGTGTTGTTGGGCTGCTTCATAGATTTGCACACGTGGAAGACCACTTTCTCATCACCAACTCTGAATGTAAGTTCCCCAGCTTCAACATCGACCAAGGCCTTCCCGGTGGCAAGGAAAGGCCTCTCCAAGATAATAGGAACCTCAAAATCAACCTCACAGTCGAGGATAACAAAATCTGCTGGCAATATGAACTTGTCCACTCTCACTAAGACATCATCAATAATACCTAGGGGCCTCTTCATTGATCGGTCCGCCATTTGCAAACGCATAGAGGTCGCCCTAGGTTGTCCCATCCCCAAGGTCTTGAACACAGAATATGGCATCAAATTTATGCTTGCCCCAAGATCACATAGGGCTTTTGCAAAGTCTGCACTCCCAATTGTGCAAGGAATAGTGAAGGCACCCGGATCTTCAAGTTTTGGTGCCATGGAGTGAACAATAGCACTCACTTGGTGAGTCATCTTAATGGTCTCCCAATCCATGGATCATTTTTTTGTCACCAAGTCCTTCATGAACTTACCGTAGCCTGGCATTTGCTCCAAGGCCTCAACCAAAGGAACATTTATAGTGAGACTCTTCATCATATCAAAGAACTTTTTAAACTGGGTCTCTTGCTTTTGTTTTTCCAATCTCTGAGGATAGGGAGAAGGTGTCCTAGGCAATGGTGCCTTTAGGACCACCGGCTCCGGCATGTCAATTATGTGTTCCCTAGACGGGTTCACATTTCTATCCAAATCTTCCCCATTGTCATGAATGGCAATTCTTACCTCACCTTCACTTGGCTCACCAATGCTTGCTCCACATCAGCGGGTAGCTCATCTTGGGGTACAACTTCATCATCATCAACAACTTTCTTTTTCCCTGAAGTACTTTCCTCCACACCTTTTCCACTTCGAGTGGTTACCGTCACAGCATGACCGGCGTTGTTGTTGTTCCCACCCTTTGGGTTCACCACTGTATCACTTGGTAGTGCGCCCTTTGGGCGTGTGTTTAAGGCTTGTGAAATCTGGCTCATTTGTACTTCAAGGTTTCGGATGGAACTAGTGTGAGAGGATATCTGGGCATCAGACTCTGCATTCCTTTCCATCATATGTTTAAACATGTTTTCTATCCGACCCATTTCTGAGCTTGAAGAACTTTGCCCATGAGATTGATATGGAGGAGGGTTGCTTGGTTGTTGGTACATCGGGGGCCTTTGAAAACCCGACCCCCGATTACCTTCACCTCCCCAATTGTTGTTGTTATTTCTTCCATTCCAATTCCCTTCATTGTTGTTCCCCCATTGTCGGTCATTATTGTTGTTACATTGACTATCATTGGTATTGTTCCAATTTCTAGCATTGTTATTGTTCCAGTTTCGTGGCATTTGGTTCCCCCAGTTTTGTGTATTACCTTGCCCTTGGTAGTTGTTTGCATACATAACATCCTCATTTTGGTCATTGTAACTTTCATCTTGTTCATGACCACTTGGCCCTTGATCCCCTTGATCACCATGGTTTTGCTTAACATTTCCCCGAGGTCTCCTTTGGTTTCCTTGCATATGAACTCCTTCCATAGCATTTACTTGCTTAGGCCCTTGCAAATGTTGGAGTTGGGCTTTAGCAAGTTGGTTCATGGTTGTTGTAAGCTCGGCAATTGCTTGCCCTTGGTATTGGAGTTCCTTGTGGAGACTATTCATACCGGTTTTCCCTTGAGGCACATTTGCTCTACTTTTCCAAGACGAAGATGTGTCGGCCATTTCATCAAGAATCTCACATGCCTCCGTGTATGTCAACTTCATAAAATTACCACCGGCCAATTGGTTGGCCACACATTGATTTACCGTGTTGATTCCCCTGTAGAATATTTGTTGTATCATAGCCTCGGTCATGTCATTCTTAGGGCATTCCTGGACCATGGTTCTATAGCGTTCCTATATTTCATGTAGGGGCTCGTTTGGCTCTTGTTTAAATGCCAAAATCTCATCTCGAAGGTCTTCCATATGGCTTGGGGAGAAATTTTTTGCAATAAATGTATCCGCAAGCTCGTCCCAAGTGGATATAGAATGGTTTGGGAGACGCTCAAACCAATCCAATGCTCTTCCCCTAAGTGAGAACGGGAATAACGGTAACCTTAATGCGTCCTCAGACACATTAGTTTTCTTACTCCCCCAACATGTATCAACAAAGCCTTTGAGATGCTTATAGGCATTCTGATGGGCGGCTCCGGTGAAGTATTATCTTTGCTCTAGGAGAGTGAGCATAACATTTGTGATTTAGAAGTTCCCCGATCGAATCCTTGGCGGAACTATTGCACTAGCATACCCCTTATTTGAAAGGAACCGAGGAGCAACTCTAGGGGCTGGAGGTGGGGGAGGGTCTGGAACATCATCCTGAATATTGGTCTGTCGGCCTCTTCTTTGTGGAGGAACTTGATTGATTTCATCTTCTTGATTGTCATAAACCTCCTCCACCAGAATCACATTTCCTAGCGGATCGGCCATTGTACCTAAGTACACCAAACAAGGAAGTTAAAAATATAGGGAAAGAAAAACACAATACGCTTCTAGTCACAAATATAGTCACACTGTTAAAGCTCCCCGGCAACGGCGCCAAAAAGTGACGGCAATTGCACCCACACTACTATATAAGTATGAAGGCAAAGGTCGTGTAGCTTTTACCCAAATGGTTGGGATCGAATCCACAGGGAGCCTATAGATGGGAGTGAGTGTATCAGTGATCTTAAAGTGTCGAGTGTTTCTAATTGCACTTCTAAACATTGGTTGGTGTTGAACTATACTAAATGTATTCTATTGTTTGTAAGTTAATTAATGACTAACTTCATTTTGTTTTTGTTGTTGGTTTCTAATATTGATAAAGTCACTAGGGTCATGATTGTGGCCTAGGTGGATACACAAAGGCATTCAATTCTAAGGTCGGGGAATTTGCTAGGGATATAGCTATAACCAAAGCACGAAGGTGCTCACTCTATACCTCTTGGTAGTTTGAGTGATTATACCCTAATTGCCTCTCTCGAGTCCAATTGGGTGCCCAATAATCAATCAATATAGGCTTAGGTAGGGTGTTACTCTCTAGAGGTTTAACCCGTTAACTAGGGCTCAAGTAGGGTTTTACCATTTCTGGCTTTAACCCCTTTGATTGGGACTACCAATCTCTTGATAATGCCCTAATTTCCTATTAGGCTAATTTCTAGACTCAAGTATTCTTTCTCAAGAAAGACCCAAGTCATGAAAAGGTTAATTAGTGTTTGCAACCACTAATTATAGAAATAAAAACCTTGAAATAACCTAAATAGCCAACACCCATTAATTTCCAACCTTAATTTCAAAATCCCATTATATACCCACACTAGGGTTGAGCCACAACCCTAGCTAATGGGTCTAGCTACTCATAATCAAAGATGAGAACAATGATAGAGAAAAAGAATAACCCATTTAATTAATTCCTAACACTGAAATTGAAGTTTTCAATGTTAAAAATTCAAGAATAAAGCTAAAGAAATATAAACTCTAAAATATTCACGAGCTCTCTACTCTGAAAAACAACTGATATCTTCCAGGTCTCTAAATCAATTACAAAATAGTCTATCTATAGTCTGCAAAATTTTCGGACAAAAATACCCCTGAAGTACCACCGCGGACCGCAAAAACACGACCGCAGACTGCGAAAACATAAGACCTCACTGGAACGCCACCGCGGTCCGCGAAACATTGACCGCGGCCGCGGTGGGAACTTGCAATTCTTGGGTCTCACTGGAACTCCACCGCGGTCCGCAAAACTTCGACCACGGCCGTGGTGGCTGATGGCTTGAATTTTTAACTCACAAGAAATGCACCGCGGTCCGCGAGAACACGACCGCGGCCGTGGTGGCCTTGTTGTCTTGAGCAGCTTTGTTGGTTTTGCTCCTTGTGCCAGATTCACTCCTATTTTGAGCAGATTTTAGACTGAATGCCTTCATTTCTGGTTCAATCCTGCAACAAGGACAACGTATAAGCTTTCGAGGCTATTTTGTGTAAAATTATATCCAAAATTCACGTATAAGGGAACGGAAAACGAGGCAAAAGCCAAGTTATCAGAAGCCGGCAAGGCCACATACTATCCAACTAGACATACCGTCTACAGACCTCTAATAGAAACATAATTGTACAAAGATGGGATTGAGCCACGTCATACCCATATATATATACAAACTTATCGTACCAAAGTCAAAAGCAGCTCCAGATTAAGTGGAGCACGCCAACTCTCGCTGATCAGGGATCCTAAGAAGGGGGACAGTCAGTTTGCCAACATGCACCTGCGGGCATGAAACGCAGGCCCCGGGAAATATAGCATCAGTACGAATAATGTACTGAGTATGTAAGGCATGAAAATCAGTACATACGAGACATATATGGAATATGAAATAAAGAAATCCATCTGTAAATCTAAATAACTTTACAAATCCTGAAACATTTATAATGTCATGCACGTGCATATAAATGTCATGTAATGCATAGGTCTGTACGTACATAACATTATCAAGCCTCTGAGGGCATGTCATCATATCATCTCGGCCACTGTGGGAAAATCATCAACGTATACCAGCTGATCAGGTGGTGGTGTGTATATAACGCCATAACCATTCCTTCCTATATATATATATATATATATATATATACATATATATGCGTATATAATGTCGTCTTAGTCATAGGTCAATGTACATGTATAAATGCATGAAATGCATAAGAAATACGTTAATAAGATTTTCTCAGAATGCCATAAAAATCAATATGCCTTTCGGATAAACACTATCAAATACGTATTTTTCTGGGACCCATGAACAGAAGATAATAATAATTCACATGGGGAATCAAGAATAAAGACACCCCTAGTATTCCTATGAATAGAGTAATTTATGGAAACTGTGTGCTTGCTCGTTTCTTCAATATAATTTGGACCATGCCAAAAGAAAGAAGGGGTGGCCTGTACATACCTGGAGTAGGGAAAACTCTGTATAATAGTCTTGGCGAAGATTGCACCGTACTCTTTTAGAACCGCAACATTTGGATGGAATTAACCTTCTGCTCGTTGAAGTGTTTGAACGATTGAGCTTTTGTTCTTGGAGTTGAAATGTTTGAATGATTATGCTTCTCTAGGCGTTGAAATGTTTGAACCAAGAAAGAAAGGTTCTTGCTTTAGGAATTTTTCGATCATTTCTTAGTTCTGTTTTTGAGAGTGGCAGCATTAGACTTTTTTTTATTTGAAAGCCGTCTTCTAATCTTCTAATTATAGTAAGTATGACTCTATTTTGGATGATATATAAATATAATATAAGGTGTGTTTTGCTTTGATCCTTGGTTGCCACATATTAAATGACTAAGGAGTCATTGTGGCCAACTGTCACATTTTTGGAGGATAGATTTTATTAATTTTTATCCACTTATTAATTAATCGGGTATTGTCCCATTACATGAACCAATTACCCGCATATTTAAGAATTTCCATAATTTACTTCAAATTCTACTTATTTTTAATATACTTCATATATACTTTATACATTATACTACCATGGTCATATGGTACTTGTCCATAATTATCAGGTATTATCGCTCGACCCGTATTTTATCCAAAATTGGCCACTTTCAATGAAACTCATTTTTTTAATTCGTGTACCCTTTACCCTTCATGACAATTCTTTATCTCTTGTTATAAATCGCGTAAATACGTTAGCGTCAAGATGATCTCATCCCCGAGTCTACGTCAATTGACTGAATACGAAACTTTTAGCGTACTAAAACGCGAGATGTAACATCCTTCCCCCCTTAGAAACATTCATCCTCGAATGTTTAACTCTCCGGGATCTATATAACCTTGGCAGAGTCGCCCTTGGTAACAATACTACAACCAACTCTTCCTGTAGAAACCTAATAATTTAACGCCACATAGGACCATGACCATCAATAACGATAGTGGCCTCACATGTCCAAACTAATACCATAATCCATACACGTACCTTAAGGTTATGACATCTTGGTCGGATCCTTCTCTTGAGGAGGAAATAAGTAGGGATATCTAGACTTCATGTCTTCCTCGGCCTCCCAAGTCACTTCTTCCAATTGTTGTTTCTCCAAAGTACTTTCATCAAAGCTACGTCTTTAGTTCTCGATCTCCGAATTTGTCCGTCTAATATAGAAATGGGAGTTTCTTCATATGATAACTGATTTTTGACCTAAACGTCGTCAACTAACACAATTCTAGAAGGATCTCTGATACATTTACGGAGTATAGACACATGAAAGACTGGATGTACATACTCCAAGTCCAAAGGCAAGTCTAACTCATATACTACCTAGCTTACTTTGCGTATGATACTTTATGGTCCCATGTACCGAGGGCTAGGTTTTCCTTTCTTTCCGAACCTCATGACACCTTTCATTGGTGATACCTTTTGGAATACCCAGTCGTCCACCTGAAATTCCAAGTCTCGTCGTCGATTATCCATATAAGGTTTGCTGCTAATAGCCTTTCCTGTATAAGCTTAATTTTCTCGATTTCCTATTGTACCAATTCTAGTCCTACTAACGTAGTTTTCCCAACATCGAACCACCCTATAGGCGACCTACACTTCCATCCGTAAAGAGCTTCGTATGGAGTCATTTGAATACCAGAATGATAGCTATTATTATATGTGAATTCAATAAGCGGTAGATGATCATCCCAGCTACCTTTGAAGTCTATCCCACAAGCTCGTACCATGTCCTCAAGTGTCTGGATAGTACGCTCAGCCTGTCTGTCTGTCCGCGGATGAAATGTTGTACGAAGACTTACCTGAGTCCCAAATACTTTTTGGAAGGACCTCCAGAAATTAGATGTAAAATGAGCTTCTCTATCGGAGATAATAGATACAGGGACACCATGAAGTCGTACTATCTCTTTGATATAAAGCCTGGCATAATCCTCTGCAGAATATGTAGTCCTAACGAGCAGAAAATGGGCTGACTTTGCCTATCAATAATCACCCATATAGAATTGAACTTTCGTTGGGCATGCGGTAAGCCCATGATGAAATCCATATTAGTTACTTCCCATTTCCAAGTCGGAATCTCCATAGCCTGCAATAATCCATCGGGCTTTTGATGCTCAATCTTAACCTGCTAACAGTTAGGGCACTGAGCAACAAACTTCACTATATCCTTTTTCATCCCGTCCCACCAGTATACCTCATTGATATCATGATACATCTTTGTTCCTCCTGGATTGATAGAATAACGAGAGTAGTGAGTTTCTCCCATAACCGGCCAGCGTAGCCCTGCAACATTAGGGACACATAATCGTCCTCAATATCTGAGGACCCCATCTTCTATAATTTCAAACGGTGACTTCTCCTTCTAGGGGTGGTATCCCTATAATGAACTAACAAAGGATCCTCGTACTAGAGTTCCTTTACTTCAGTTACTCATGAGGATGTTATCGTATCCTGAATAGAAATTCCAATATGACCTGAGTCTAGTAACCAAAATCCAAGACTATCTAGCTGGTGAACCTCATGGGCTATTCTCCCTTTTTTCTGGCTATAAATATGACAGGCTACCCATAGCTCTATGGCTGAGGGCATCAGCTACTATGTTCATCTTCCCCGGATGGTATAAAATATCAACGTCACAGTCTTTAAGTAACTCCAACCATCTCCTTTGACGTAAATTTAATTCCTTTTTCTTGAAGATATACTGGAGGCTCTTACGAGCCGCATAGATATGAATTCCATACAAGTAGTGCCTCCACATCTTTAGTGCATGAATCACCAAGGCTGACTCTAAATCATGGGTCGGTTAGTTCTTCTCGTTCTTTCTTAGTTGTCTAGAAGCATAAGCTATAACCTTACCATGGTGCATCAGCACACGACCTAATCCAATGCATGAGGCGTCACAATACATAACATAACCATCGGTCTCTTCTGAGAGTGGTAGGACCGGTGCTGAAGTTAATCTGTCCTTCAATGCTTGGTAACTTCGTTCGCAAGCATTGGTCCATTGAAACTTAGTTCCCTTCTGAGTTAACTTACATGGGCATCCTAATCTTTTACAATCAGGATTTTCCCCTCTTCGTAGGCTCAAACTTCATCCTTTATCCGTCACAATTACGCCCTTATCCCACTATTAGGGTAGCATTTCGTCTATTCTAAGTGCTACTAGTCTTAGTTTATTCAGGCTATACTGAGCCTTCTATAACTTAGAGAGACCATTAGCTTTATTATGAGCTTAACCCCAAGGAATTATTCATTCTCGTCACCTTTTCACTCATTTTTTCTTATCCTTCCTCATGTCTTCCTAAAACCCTGTCGCTCTATCATACTTTAGCTTACGACCTACACATATCTATTTATACTTATTCGCAATCTTCCTTCAACTTTCTTGCACCGTAGATTTCCTTTTGTTATTCCGGAAGATCAAGCGAGACACCACATACCACTTTTGGTCAAGGTGCTAAAAGAGAAGAAAATTCCGTTACAAGTTTCCTGTAATAACCTGCCAAACGGAGAAGCTACGAACCTCTGTCAGTGTTGTGGGTCTAGGACAAGTCTTCAATGCCTCAATCTAATTTGTATCCACCCGGATCCCTTCACCCGAAATGATATGCCCAAGGAAAGCTACAGAGTTCAATCAGGATTCACATTTAGAGAATTTTGCATACAACTTCCCTTTTTGTAGAACTCTGAGCATAGTATGCAAGTGATCTTCATGATCAGCCTCTGAACGAGAATATACAAATGTATATATCGTCGATAGATACAATTACGAACAGATCTAAAAAGGGCCTGAACATACGGTTCATCAAGTCCATAAATACTGTTGGGGAATTGGTCAAATCGAACGACATAACACAAAACTCGAAGTTCTCATATCTTGTCCGGAATGTTATCTTCGATATATCTTCCTCCTTAACCCTTACCTGATGGTACCCGGACCTCAAGTCTATCTTTGAAAAACACTTGGCACCTTGTAACTGATAAATCAATCCTCGGGAGTGGGTACTTATTCTTGACGGTCAACTTATTCAACTGCCTATAATCAATACACATCCGTAAGGAACCATCTTTCTTTCTCACAAACAACACCGGTGCTCCCCACGACAACGTACTAGGTCTGATAAAACTTTTTTCAAACGAGCCCCTTAGTTTTCCTTTAACTCTTTCAGCTCTGTGGGGGCCATTCTATAGGGGGGAGGAATAGATATTGGATGAGTATCTGGTAGTAAGTCAATGACAGACTCAATTTCTCTCTCTGGTTGAAGACCCGGAAGCTCATCGTGAAAAAAAAAATACCGGGAAACTCATTAACTACAGGAAAGGACTGAATGCTTGGTAACTCTACTTCCACATCCTAAATCCGAACTCAGTGATAAATATAGTCCTTTCTGATTATCTTCCTAGCCTTGAGATAGGAGATAAATTTACCTCTTGGCGATGCGGTATTACCTTTCCATTCTAAAATAGGCTCTCCTAGAAACTGAAATCAAACCATCTTTGATCTGAACTTGATGTTAGCATAAAAAAAGGCCAATCAATCCATACCTATTATAATATCAAGTTCTACCCAACTGAACACCATGTATCTTATCCTTGCTTGTTATCAAATCTATCACGGGCCATTTCGGGCCACATCCATATATATATATATATATATAGATAACAATATTAAACATACTTTGCATAACTAATTTACAAAAAGGTTTAATACATAGGGGTCGACTAGGCCGTAGACATGTCATACCCAAAACTATATACAGGATAATGTCTGCAAAACCTCTAAGTAGGCATAACCATAATATATACAAGTCAGGACGGGGATCCCTACATCCTCACAAAACAACCTAACACATTTAGAACCCTGACTTGGTAATATTCCAAGAAGAGGTGGAACTCATCAACCAAAAAACTGACACTTGGGGGAAGTCTAAAGTAGGGGGTCCTTGCCTCGTCCTATATAAGAACCTCGATCAGTCATACTTCGAGGCAGAATCTTCATATCCTTATCGGTTACCTTCCTCCTCTTGGCCTAACTACTATCCTCTTCCTCTGCATATCCCATAACATACACTGGCGAACCTTGATTGACGGACTCCCAAGACTATGGACTATATAGAACCTCAGAAGAGTTGGTTTGACATAGTTTTGAGCCTGAGGGAATCCCGGTTGTGCCAACCCATGCACTACTTCCCTCCTACCCTGATCAAGGGGCTGTAAAACTACGGGCCTTGGTGAGGTCGAAACTTCTTTCACCCCATCTACTGCCGGAGTGGTCAAAACAGCTCGAAGGGATGACTCATATGGATCCTTGGATGGATCCTCCTCAATAGAAACCATGATCTCTGATAGGTCTGACTCCATAGTGTAACTTATACCTCTTTCTAACACTTTTGTATCCTTTTGACCCGTGCTAGCGGCTTGCGCATGTCGTCTAGTAGTAACTGGCATCGCTAAAAACATAAATAAGGTAAATATTAAGAGCGGATACTTATGACTCAGTTCTATCGCACAATCTGGATTAGAAAGAAAAGCAACCATCCTAAATATCTGGTAGCCTCCTGTCTATAAGTTTGGTGCACAACACACCCATAAACAAGACTCTACTAGATACGGTCTGTAGACAATCCTAGGACAGAACTGCTCTAATACCACTTTTTGTCACGATCCAAACCGGCGGGTGCCTGAGCCCTACCAATCAAACACCCATAAACATGCGTCTAAGATATGAACCTGAATAACATCTGCTGAATTACGAGAATAAGGTACATGAAGGATATCTGCACAAAAAGGCATACATACATATACGTAGAACATACGTAGGATGAGCCGACAAAGCTGCTATAGACAACAATACATCTCAAAACTGGAAGCCGGCAAGGCCACATACTATCCAACTAGACATACTGTCTACAGACCTCTAATAGAAACATAATTGTACACAGACGGGATTGAGCCATGTCATACCCATATATATATATATATATACACACATACAAACGTATCGTACCAAAGTCAAAAGCAACTCCGGATTAAGTGGAGCACGCCAACTCTCGCTGATCAGGAATTCTAAGAAAGGGGCTAGTCAGTTAGCCTACCTGTACCTGCGGACATGAAACGCAGGCCCCGGGAAAATATAGCATCAGTACGAATAATGTACTGAGTATGTAAGGCATGAAAATCAGTACCTAAGAGACATAGATGAAATATGGAATAAAGAAATCCATCTGTAAATCTGAATAACTTTACAAATCCTGAAACATTTATAATGCCATGCACGTGCATATAAATGTCATGTAATGCATAGGTCTGTACGTACATAACATCAACAAGCCTCTAAGGGCATCCCACCATATCATCCGGCCACTGTGGGCAAATAATCAACGTATACCAGCTGATCAGGTGGTGGTGTGTATATAACGCCATAACATTTCCCATATCCCATATACATATATATATACATACATATATACGCGTATATAACACCGTCTGATTCATGGGTCGATGTAAATGTATAAATGCATGAAATGCATAAGAAATACATTAATAAGATTTTCTCAGCATGCCATAAAAATCAATATGCCTTTCGGATAAACATTATCAAATACGTATTTTTCTGGGACCCATGAACAGAAGATAATGATAATTCACATGGGGAATCAAGAATATAGACACCCTTAGTATTCCTATGAATATAGTAATTTATGGAAACTGTGCGTTTGCTCGTTTCTTCAGTATAATTTAGACCATGCCAAAAGAAATAAGGGATGGCCTTAACATACCTGGAGTAGGGAAAACTCTGTATAATATTCTTGGCAAAGATTGCACTGTACTCTTTTAGATGATCTCATCCCCGAGTCTACGTCAATTAACTGAAGACGAAACTTTTAGCGTACGAAAACACGAGATGTAACACCTAAAATCCGAGTTACAACCCTAAAATAACCCGGACAATGAGAATAACAACAAAACAGACAGACAAGACTCACACGGACAGAATAGAGGGATAGAAGGGTTTTACTTTCTTTAATAAAACAAATAAAATCTGGATCACAACCTTGAAATAACCCAGATAATAGAAAAAATATCAAAACAAGCTACCAAGATTCCTTTCTAGTGAGGAGGGAATGACTTTTCAACTGCTAAGCTTGACATTTAGCCACAAATTTGCTCATTAGAATCACCATGGCCTTCACCAATTTCAGTCGGCAAGTTTCCGAGAGGATTCTCATACTCCATGTCTCCACGTATCATCCCCACAAAGTATGCATCATCATGTGCAGGTCAGGGATTCTACGTGATTTTCTGGGTGTCACTGTCTTGGATCACAATCAATTTTTCCTGGATCATCCTTTCAATTTATCTTTTCAAATCCCGACCGCTTTCAACATTGTGTACCTAGGCATTGGAATGGTATTCACACCTTTTAGAAGGGTCAAAGCTTCTTGCACATGGGTCCACATGATTTGGAGGAATAGGTGCAATCATGTCATAATGCTTTAATTTCTCAAACAAGCTTGCATAAGACTCTCCTATTGGTGTAAAATTATCTTTCAACCTTTGTTCCCCTCTATACCCCTAGCTTGGATGTGGGTTATAGGGCACTTGAAAATTCGGTGGAGACTGATGGAGACTTTGGGATACTGGTGCTCGCCTTCTGGGGTGTCTTAGTGGCTGGGCAGCATATTGAGGTGGATCAAAAGAGTATTGTGGGTTCTAAGGTGGATAGTAGTGCTCAGAGGAATCCTCAGAAATTAGACGAGACTGGTCATACCTTCGAGATGTTCTCCTAGGACCTCTTCTCGACCCTGATGTCATCATGGTTTCTTCATCCTTCTCGTTCATGTCGCTGAAATTTCCTGATTCAATTTGAACAGCTTGAGTTACAGCTTTGAGAGCTGCTTGACTTATAATTTTGCGTGTCTTAAGACCATTCTCAACCATTTCCCCCATTTTTATTTCTTCCGAGAAGGACTTGCCAACTGTGGACATCATGTTTTGAAAATAATTTGTCTCTTGATCCTGAAGGAAGACAGTGATTATCTCATGGTCATCCATGGGTGGCTTAACACTAGCCGCTTGCTCTCTCAATTTAATGGCATATTCCCTGAAACTTTCAGTTGGTTTCTTCTTCAGGTTGGAAAGGGAACTGCGGTCTGGGGCGACGTCGATGTTGTATTGGAATTGTTTGAAAAAGGCCTGGGCCATGTCATCCCATACATACCAGTGAGATGTGTCTTGATCTATAAACCATTCGGAGGCTACTCCCGTCAAGCTTTCCCCAAAATAAGCCATTAGCAATTCTTCATTTTTCCCGCACCTCTTAGCTGATTGCAATACCTTTTCAAGTGAGCTATGAGGTCGTCGTGTCCATCATACTTTTCATATTTAGGGATCTTGAAACCAAGTGGAAAACAAACATCGGGGAACATACATAGATCCTAGAAGGCAATACTCTTCTGACCTGCCAACCCTTGCATGTTTTTTAACTATTGTTCTAAGATTTTCAGTCTTTGGGTCATTTCATCCTGTGCCATCTTTCAGGCAGGCTTCTCAATATTTGCAGGAAGATCAAATAAGTACGAGTGGTACTCAGGAGAGTGGTATTGTTCTTGCTGGGTAGCAAATTGTGACTCATGAGTTTTCTTCTGTACCACTGTTGGTTGTGGGACAGTGAAGAAAGGCATAACAACAGCGGTTGTCTGATTGGTTGTCAATTGCAAACTTTGATAACATGCAACTAGAAGGGCGGTCAGACAATGAGACCGGAATGGTAGTTGTCGAGATGAGTGTGAATTCTGGGAAACCCTGAACAGAGAAGGGCGGTCCTAGGCCATTGGCCCATGCTTGACACATTTCAGTCATTTTCTATTTCAGTGCTCCATTTTCCTCAACCACAGTAGACTCTTCTTGAACCCTCTGACCCTGTGTCTCATGACCGCTTGTAACAACTTCGATGTCTGTTGACATTTTTCCCTTGGATTTTGTGTTGTCAGCTTACCACAAACCGACCACCTCAAACTTTCTTAACAATTCAAAATAAAAGACACATTAGAATGGACTCGGTCGGTCCTTATTAATATCATTCTTGTTTTTCACCTTTTTTTTTATTTTTGAAATTATTCGATCAAACCTGATGTGGGTTGCCTACGTATCATGACGCTGCAAGAATCAGATCTTGCGTAGTTCAGGAAGAACCAATGAGGTTTGCCTACGTATCTCACATTCGGTGAGAATGAGACCACGCGTAGTTCTGCCAAAAGCGGGGAATTCTTAAAAATCTTAGTCTATTTTCCAAGAATTTTATGAGAACCAGGTAAATTTCACTCTCTTATTCTCCCTCTTTTTTTTTTTTTGTTTTTTTTTTCAATTTTCTTTTCCTATTTTAGAAGCCAGCCACATGCAAGACGAAACAAAAAGATACACAAGTAGCACGTAAAATGCATCAGAATGGTCTTTTATTTTGGGTACACCTTAACTAGACGGACCCAACCCCTGTGTTGAGTCCCCAAAGTTAAATGCACATGATGCAAACAAGCGTTCCTACTAGGTATCCGGCATGAGGATGTGTTATTCTAGGTTTAATTCCTAGGTGTATTGTTTTAGACATGTCTTACCCGAGCAAACAACTCGAGGGGGGAGGGCAACGTACCGGTAACCAAAAGGCCATCTGGCTTTGTAACTGATCCGATCCTCGTTCTAAATTAGGGTATGACACTAACCGAAAAGAAGTCACGCCAGCGTGCACTTCCTAGAAGATTTAGAAGATGCAGAGAAAAGAAGGGTTTTGAAACAGTTTATATACAGTCCACATAATATCAAAGCGGCATTTGGCACATTAGGCTCAAACACGTAAAAAATCAGACAATCCTGAAATCCAATCATAACAACTATTCTAAGATCGAATTCTGAACTCTGAACCATAGGTTATGGGTTCTATCCCCAGCTGAGTCGCCAGAGCTGTCACACCTCCTTTTTCCCGATAAGGGGGATATGGGAGTTTTTCCAATTTAAGTGACATTAATCGAAATGAGATTATTTATTTATTCAGATTCACCACTTGGAATAATTTATGGTGTCCCAAGTCACCCGTTTATTTTAAATGCCAAATCGAAGAAGTTTGACTCCGTTAAAAGTCTGCTAAAACTAGAAGACTGGGTAAGGAATTATGTTAACTCGGGAGAAGGTGTGAGGCACTCCCGAGTTCCGTGGTTTTAGCACGGTCGCTCAACTATTAATAATTGGCCTAATTATCTGATTGGTTACACATTTGAAACCTATTGTGCATTTTTATTTTTTGACCGCTTTTTAATATTTATGGACTTTGTTTGAACAAGTCGCAATGTCGCGCACTCGTTTGTTTATGTACATATTGAAAATGGTGCCACATGAAACGCACCTGCGATTTACAACATGCTTATTTTTATTAATAGAAGTTTTGGTCGAGTCACATGAAACGCACACTCAAATTGGGATTTACATATCATAGCTATGCCACGAAAACCGTACCCATAACCATGATAATTTATTTATTAATCGCGCCTAAAGCAACTAGCGCATTTGAATTATTTTCTTAAACCATTTTTTGAAATTTGTTGTGGGACTGCTCGCTTCTTTCTGGTGGCTTATGCACCTATTTCATACCAATAGCTCAACAAATGTTTACCAACCATCCTTTCTAATTACTTTGTTTAACAACCAAAATTCATGCCTTAATTAATTGATTATTAACTTAAGAATTGGATATTTGAATCACTAACGCATTGATTATTCATATGGGGAAACTATTTGATTATTTATATGAGGAAGTTAATGATAAAAATAATTTTATGCCTAATCTTAAATTTGTCACGACCCCAAATACCCGGTCGTTATGGCGCTTATCGTGAAATCAGGCAAGCCACACATCTCATCACTAAAAGTTGTTTTCAGGAAAAATTATTATAGTTACAGCAAGAGTCTCATTTTTATAAAAGCATTTAAGGGTATAACATAACTGATAACATAAATAAAAGAAAACCTGAACCCAGATCTAGTGTCGCCGAGTCATGAGCTACTACATCAAAATATGAAAATACAGAGCTGACACAAAGTTGTCTGAAATAAGTAATTATTACAGGTGGATAGAGAAGGAGATAATTGACGTTGCGATCGCCAACTTCTACCTCGATGCCTCCCAAGGAACTCTGGCTGTAGCTCAGCAACACTAGCGGGTCCCGCTATACCTGGATCTGCACACAAGGTGCAGGGGGTAGCGTGAGTACACCAACTCAGAAGTAACAAACCCAAACTACGGGCTGAGAGGTAGTTACGGACTAAACCTCAATAATTGTAATGAAAACAGTGCACAGAATTTAGGCATGCTCACAGTTTCAACAGATAATGAAAACAGAATATGACAGATATGATAAGTACCCCAAGTATATCTCAGTATTCTACATGCCAATGTATAAACATTGTGGAAATGCACATAGTGCTCAATGCTCTCACACAGAAGTCCACTACGTACTGTATATGGCTCTCAGTCCCAGGGAAAATCCATCTCGTAATATGCATAAACACCGGTGACCGTAGTCATTCGGTACAGAGGAAAAGGCCAATCCAGCCCCCACGGAGAAGATCCATCTCTGGAATACAACACTCGGACAAGATCCATGTCCAGGGACGATCCATCCCTTACATATCATCAACTTCGAACAAGATCCATGTCCAGGGAAGATCCATCCCTCAATATCAATGCGCTCACTAGGGGTGTAAAGACTCCGGAGGGGCTCCTATTATCCCAAGAGTTATATCAAGCCAACGAAGGCATGATCACAGTATCGCTGCGGTGTGCAGTCCGATCTCATAACTGTCTCAATAACAGGCTCTCGGCCTCACTCATTCTGTGATGACCCAAAAGGTCATCTTGTGTAAATATAGTAAAAACTATGTTCTGAGGCCTCGAAAGTCTCCGTTAACCTCACCTCGATGTGCGTGCACAGCCCAAGCACGTAGCCTGAAGTCTTTGAGTGGAATTGTGTTGAACAGTTGAATTTATGATAATTAATGGAATAAAGTTGACTTTGGAAAACATTTTTGGTAAACGGACCTGGACCCGTGATTTGACGGTCCCGGAGGGTCCGTAGGAAAATATGGGATCTGGCGTATGCCCGGAATCGAATTACGAGGTCCCGAGTCCGAGAAATGAATTTTTAAAGAAAATTGTTTTCTGAAAATAAGAAAAACTTTTGAAAATGAATTTTGATGTGAAATCTATGTTACCGAGCCTGTGTTATAGTTCTGAAGCTCGGAACATGTTCGATATGTGTTATGAGAGTTATCCGTAAAATTTGGAAAGAAACGGACTTGGTTTGATGTGTTTCGGATGAAAATTAGAGAATTTAGAAGTTTATGAAGTTTGAGAAAATTCTATGGATTTTTGAGTTTAATTCCGGGTAGGTGTCGGGGTGCAAAAGAGTTGGAAAAATCTGGTTTTCGATCTGTTTCTGGTGTTCTGTGTTTTTCTCTTGGCGATCGCGGCGTGACTCACGCGATCGCGATGTGTCTATGGTTGGGGGTGGGAAATTACCCTACGCGATCGCGATGTGTCATGACGTAGAAAAATTATTGATTATGTGTTCGGTCGAGGATTTTACTGTTGACATTATACCTCTAAGCAGGATTGGTTATAGCTGAGTCCCTTGCCGGGACAATAGAATTTTGTTGATTATTTCTGAACATTCGAAATGTCGTATTGTTAAACTTTCATATCAATTGTTGCTTTTACACTCACCATGCACGAGGGAACATTCTGTGCTGAGTGATTATTATTTATGCACGAGGGAAAATTCCGTGCCGATGATTATTATTTATGCACAAAGGAACATTTCGTGCCGATTGATTATTATTTATGTGCGAGGGGACACTCCGTGCTGATTGATTATTATTTATGCGCGAGGGGACATTCTGTGCCATGTTTATGATATATATATATATATATATATATATATATATGCACGAGGGGCCATTTCGTGCCGTGATTGTGATGTTTTATGCACGGGGGAACATTTCGTGCCATGTTTATGTGTTTTATGCATGAGGAGACATTCCGTGCCATATTTTATATTGTTATGCATGAGGGGACATACCGTGTCGTTTCTTTTCACTGTTTAATTTGTGTTGTCCATCCCCGTTATTATTTTCGGTTAATTTAGACTGTTGTTTTGTTTCCGTCATTTCAGTATTTGCTATCTCTTATCTCCAACATGTTCTTCCCCGTAATTGTATTCTTGTTTATTTTTCTGCTATACTATTATGCTGCACAGGTACAATTTGTTGTCGTGTCCTAGCCTCGTCACTACTTCGACGAGGTTAGGCTCGGCACTTACTCAGTACATGGGGTCGGTTGTACTGATGCTACACCTGTACTTCTTTATGTTGTGCAGATTACGCAGCCGGACCCAGTGGACATCGCTAGTGGGAGTGTCCTTCAATCCATCCCAGACGACACCGAGGTAGTTCCGCATGGCGTTCGTGGATCTCGGCGTCCTTGTCTATATTTCATCCTATCTTTTATGTGGTTTCCAGACAGATACATCATCTTATTTTCAAACTATTACTTTTAGTCAAATCTTATACTAGTTCGTGAGGTTGTGACTCCACTTCTGGGTTGTACTTAAAGGGGATTTTTGCATTATTAGCTATTGTTAATGCTTCCGCACTTTATTTCAGTTATATAGTCAGTGTTTCTGATTTTCACTTGCTAATAAATCAATATAGTTGACATGTTGGCTTGCCTAGAGGGTGCAATGTTAGGCGCCATCACGTCCTGAAGGTGGGATTTCGGGTCGTGACAAATTGGTATCAGAGCACTAGGTTGCTTAGGTCTCACAACTCACGGACAAACTTGGTAGACTCTGAGGGATCGGTACGGAGACGTCTGTACTTATCCCCCGAAGGCTGCAAAGTTAGGAATAATTTCACTTTTCTTCTTTTCTGTCGTGCAATTTGAAATTCTAAATGCTAATTGAGTTTCGATTCTATTCTCTCGAGATGGAGAGAACGCGTGCTTCCTCATCTACCGATCAGCAGCCCGACTCTCCTGTTGCGGCTCCTACGAGAGGCCGAGGCTGTATTAGAGGCCGAGGCAAGGGCAGGGCTCAGCCCAGAGCAGCAGCCCCAGTAGAGGACCCACAGGTAGACTTTTCCAGTGAGGTTCCTACTCATACAGTTCCAGTTGGACCAGCTCAGGTCCCAGAGGGGTTCATTGCCAACCCGATGCTTCAGGACGCTCTATTCCACTTAGTGGGGCTCATGGAGAGTGTGGCTCAGGTCGGTCTTCTTCCTACTGCACCAGCCGTCTCTCAGGTTGGGGGAGGGACCCAGACTCCTGCTACTCGCAAACCAGAGCAGCTAGATCCTCAATTCCAGACTCCGGCACCTCAAACGGCCGTTGTAGCTCATCCGGGCATTGTGGCCCCGACAGTTGAGGGAGCAGCTATGTCAACAAATGCTTTATGGAGATTGGATAGATTCACCAAGTTTTTCACTACTACATTTACTGGTTCACCATCAGAGGATCCCCAGGATTATTTGGACAGCTGTCATGAGGTTCTTCAGAACATGGGCATAGTAGAGTCTAATGGAGTTGATTTTGCTACCTTTCGTCTTTCGGGTTCCGCCAAGACTTGGTGGAGAGACTATTGCTTGACCAGGCCAGCTGGGTCTGCACCATTTACTTGGGCTCAATTCTCTGAGTTATTCGTGGGGAAGATCCTTCCAGTTACTCAGAGAGAGGATCTTCGGAGGCAGTTTGAGCGCCTCCAGCAGGGATCCATGTCTGTCACTCAATACAAGACCAAGTTCATCACTCTAGCTCGGCATGCTATTATGATACTCCCCACTGATCGTGAGAGAGTGAGGAGTTTTATTGAGGGTTTGGCTCAGCCCATCAGGCTTCAGATGGCCAAGGAGTCAGGTACTGATATTTCATTCCAGGATGCGGCCAATGTGGCCAGGAGGATTGAGATGATTATGTCACAGGGTGGTGGTCAAAGGGCTGACAAGAGGCCCCGTCAATTCGGTCATTTCAGTGGAGCCTCATCTGGGGGCAGGGATTCTTCAGGCAGAGGTCATCCTCCCAGACCCTATCAGTTGGCACTTCAGGTAGCTCATAGTGCACTTCCAGCTCCTATTGGTGCACCACCAGCACCTATCAGTGCATCGCCACTTCAGATCTTCCAGGGTGGTTATCAGGGTCGGCAAGGCCAATTCCAGAGTCAGCAGCCACATCAGCAGAGGCCTTGTTATTCTTGCGGTGGTTTGGGGCATATTTCCAGGTTTTGCCCCCGAGGTTCTACTGGATCTCAGTATCAGGGATCCCGTGCCATGGTTCCTGCATCAGGCGCACCCCCACCCCCTCATCCAGCTAGGCATGGAGGTCGGGGTGCCAGAGGTAGAGTTCAGACTCATAGAGGTGGAGGACATGCCACGAGAGGTAGAGATTAGGTCGCAGTAGGTCGACCCAGAGATGATCAGGTTGGAGGGGCTCAGCCCCGGTGCTATGCTTTTCCTGCCATGCCTGAAGCTGAGGCTTCTGATACAGTTATTACAGGTATGGTTTCAGTTTGCAGCCGAGAGGCTTCGGTATTATTTGATCCGGGTTCTACATTCTCCTATGTGTCTTCATATTTTGCCCCTTATTTGAGTATGCCTTGTGATCCCTTGAGTACTGTTGTGCATGTGTCTACACCGGTGGGTGATTCTATAGTGGTAGATCGAGTCTACCGTGCTTGCTTAATAGTCATTGGTGGTCTGGAGACTCAGGTTGATCTTTTGATTCTTGATATGGTTGACTTCGATGTTATATTGGGGATGGATTGGTTATCCCCCTATTATGCTATTCTGGACTGTCATGCCAAGACAGTGACCTTGGCTTTGCCAGGAGTGCCCCGTTTGGAGTGGAGGGGGACTCCTAGTCATTCTTCTGGTAGAGTCATTTCTTATATGAAGGCTCGGCGCATGGTCAAGAAGGGGTGCTTGGCCTATCTGGCCTTTGTTCGTGATTCTAGCGCTGAGGTTCCTTCCCTGGAGTCTGTGCCCGTGGTTCGTGAGTTTCCAGAGGTATTCCCTGCTGACCTGCCGAATATGCCACCCGGCAGGGATATTAATTTTTGTATTGAGCTAGCTTAGGGAACCCAGCCTATTTCTACTCTGTCGTATCGTATGGCCCCGCCAGAGTTGAAGGAGTTGAAGGACCAGTTGCAGGATTTGTTGGATAAAGGCTTTATTAGGCCTAGTGTATCTCCTTGGGGTGCTCCAGTATTGTTTGTCAAGAAGAAAGATGGCTCGATGAGGATGAGTATTGACTACTGGCATTTGAATAAGGTTACTATTAAGAACAAGTATCCTTTGTCGAGGATTGATGATTTATTCGACCAGCTTCAGGGTGCTTCAATGTTTTCCAAGATTGACTTGAGATCTGGTTGCCATCAGCTGAGGATTAGGGCGTCTGATGTCCCTAAGACAGCCTTTCGCACTCGTTATGGGCATTATGAGTTCTTGGTGATGTCATTTGGGCTGACAAATGCCCTCGCTGCTGAATTGATGCACCGAGTGTTCAGGCCTTATTTGGACTCATTTGTGATTATTTTCATTGATGATATATTCATATACTCTCGCAGCCGAGAGGAGCATGAGCAGTACCTTAGAGTCGTCCTCCAGACTGTGAGGGATAGTCAGTTGTATGCAAAATTTTCCAAGTATGAGTTCTGGTTAAGTTCAGTTGCATTTCTAGGCCATGTGGTATCGTCAGAGGGTGTTCAGGTGGATCCCAAGAAGATTTCAGCAGTCAGAGATTGGCCTATACCCACCTCAGCTACATAACTCCGGAGTTTCTTGGGCTTAGCAGGTTATTATCGCCGGTTTGTGGAGAGTTTTTCATCCATTGCAGCCCCGATGACCAGGTTGACTCAGAAGAGTGCTCAATTCAGGTGGTCTAAGGAGTGTGAGGCGAGCTTTCAGAAGCTCAAGACAGCCTTGACCACGACACCAGTGTTAGTTTTT
>ML365665.1:0-30919 GCA_005239505.1 Nicotiana paniculata
CGTTGTTATGTCAAGATGGGACAATGCGAAACAATCTGCGTTAGCTATAAGAAATTGAATGAGTTTTTTCCTGAGCTTGGGAGTCAACCCCATGCCCAGGAATACCTTTTGATCGGGAAGATGTTCGATCAGTATGACCTGCTCCAGCTCTTCGACCGTTGATTTTGTAGCATCGGAATCATCAGGGACTATAAAGGATCGGGGCACCCTTTAATCGTCATCTTCGTCAGCCTCCTGCTTATCTAGTTGGGTCGAGGCTGGCATCGGTGATTGCTATTTGGCCCCTTATTTTGCTTACGACCTTGTCTCATTTGATGTTGCAAGTGTCGATATCGGAATTACTTCATCAACTGCAAGCATCTCCCTTGTGGCCGGTTGTTCTCCATATATCATTTTAATCTCTCCTGGTGCGGGAATTTTAACACCTGGTGAAGGGTCAAAGGCACAGCTCTCATGTTGTGGATCCACGGCCTTCCGAACAGGGCGTTGTATCTCATGTCACCCTCGATCACATAAAAATTGACTTCCTGGATGGTACCGGCAGCATTTACTAGTAATGTTATTTTCCCTTTAGTGGTTTGACATGCCATGTTGAATCCATTCAGGAGTCAGACTGCGGATACGATTTGGTCTTGCAGACCGAGCTGCTCCACGACCCTTGATTGAATGATGTTGGCCGTGCTACCTGGGTCAATTAACATACGTTTAACCCGAATTTTATTCGTGATTATAAATATTACCAGTTCATCATTGTGGGGTTGTACTATCCCTTCTGCGTCCTCGTGGTTGAAAGATAAAGTTCCTTATATTACGTAGTCTCGAGTTCGTTTTTCCCTAGTGATGGATACGTTGGTGCGTTTCAACATCAGCCTTTGTGGGATATCAACCCTGCCGATTATCATGTTGATGATGTGTTGAGGTTCTTCTTGTTCTGCCCATTGTTGAATAAATGAGCTACTTCCTCTCTCACCTGTTGACAATCTTCGATTCTGTGACCGTGAGTGCCATGATATTTGCACATCTGGTTAGGATCCCTTTGGGTTGGATCGGTCTGTAGAGGTCGAGGCCATTTGGTATCTTTGATGCGCCTGATAGCTGATACAATGGCGGCAACATCGACATTAAAGTTGTATTAGGATAGCTTTGGTGCGTCTTTGGGCCCGATGGACCTGCCAAAACCATTTTTGTTCATAAGTCCCCTGCTGCTCTAACCTCGGTCATTTCTCTTTTTATTTCTCATGGAATTTTGCCCAGACTCATTGCCTCTCCGTTCCCTGTTCGATGTTGGTTCCCGGTCAATGTCTCTCTTGATTCTGTCGACGGGTCTGATAGGATAAACAAACCCAGAAGTATCCCCAAGTTGATCGTCTTTGACCCTGATTTTTGATTGGTACCGATTATTCACATCGGCCTATCAGATTATGTTTCAACTGTTGTGAAGCCACTAAGCTTCAAACATTAAGCTCGTGGGTAAAGGCTTGAACGGCCCAATCATCAAAGACCGATGGTAGGTCCATTCGTTCCATTTGGAATCGAGACACAAATTCTCTGAGCATTTCATTGTCCTTCTGCCTTACCTTGAAAAGGCCTGACTTCCTGGTCTCGACCTCTATAGCCTCGGCGTGTGCCTTTACAAAAGAATCTGCAAGCATAACAAAAGAGACAATAGAATTATGTGGTAACTTGTGATTCCATATCATGGCTCCCTTTGACAGGGTCTCTCCTAATTTCTTTTATAAGACGGATTCGATTTCATCATCCTCTTGATCATTACCTTTGATGGAACATGTGTAAGAGGTGACATGCTCGTTTGGGTTGGTCGATCCATTGTACTTAGGAATCTCAGGCATGCGGAACTTCTTGTGGATCGGTTTAGGAGCCGCGCTCGGGGGAAAAGGTTTTTGCACGATCTTCTTGGAATCCAGGCCTTTCAATATCAGCGGTGCTCCTGGTATCTGATCTACCCTGGAATTGTAGGTTTCAACCTTTTTGTCATTGGCGTCGATCTTCTTCTCCCCTGATTCTATTCGTTTCGTCAATTCCTCGAGCTTTTTTATAATATCGGGGTTATCCCCTTATTCGTTTTCGTTCTTCCTCTCTATGACCGGTTGATCCCTGCCGGTGACTTCTTGGGGAGGATTGGGCTCAATCCTTCTTGGTACATGGTTTTGTGTGTTTTGAGTTGCCGATTGGGATCCACCACAAATGTTATTTCAGGGTCAGTAGGCAAGTTTGCATCGATAGACACATATGAATTAGCATCAATCGGATCTGCGATCATAATTACAGCGGGATCAGCAGGTGGTATCTCGTTATTGGGCTATGTTGTTATTTTCATCTTGGTGACCGAATCACGTGCAGAGGTGCTGATTGAGAATTTGATATTTTTGTATTTTAGCCTGGAATCAAAGACACTTCAAAGAGAAAGTGTAAAGCAGTGTGTGTTATGGATATTTGTATCAAATAATTACTATTATCCTCAGCCCCACGGTGGGTGACAAACTGTTTACCCTAAAATCGGATAACAATTGAGTTTATACGCGATTTTAAGGATACGTGATATAACTTGATACAAATTGAAAGAACAGATTAATATTGAACTTAATGATAGAAAAAAGAATGCATACCACACAAAATTGGACAACTTTAGTCTTAAAGGTTGGTCACTCTCAATTCAAGAAATGCCTCAATCGATGTCGAAATAAAATGACAAGATAACACGAACTAGAAATAATAGTGTATTGCTTTGGGATACGTTTTTAATGTGTATTACAAATTATCACACCCCCTTTATATAGTAGGGGAACCCTACTATTTATACAATTATATAAAAGGTAAAAAATCTCATAATTTGCTAAGTAATCGGCCTCTACTTGATACATGCCGAGATTTCCTCCGTGATATCAACTGATCGCGGATATTTCGACCTTTCATTATTTGGCCCGACAAAGTTTTCTCGATCTTGTTCGGTCCCGGAGTCACGAGCTCGATGATTTAACTTCGCGCCCTGGTTCGATATAACCCGAGGTCGAGCTTCAACCTTTAACATTTCAGTCTTGACTTGTCATACAATAGACGAGCCCGATTTCGACCGTATACAACTTATAATGAGTGATTCCATTAAAATTGAAATTTGTAATTGGATAAGGTTATATGCAAACATAACTATGTTAAAATGATAGATTAATTTTTAATATTTAAATGATATTCTCTTTTTCCAAACTTTATTTTTTGCAATTCCATGTGGTTGCTCATATTTTTTTCTCTTCATTTTCTTCATTTAGCAAAATTGTGCTATTATTCTAGTTTTGAAACTACACCTCCTAATATGTCATTAATAAACTTGACATATAATGAGTGATGTCATTAAAGTAGAGTCTCATTATTGAATGAGGTTATAGACTTATGTTTTCCATTTCTTTTGAATTACATTTACTTAGATTATTTTGAAACTTATTTTATATTGTGCTGTAATTTCACATAAGAGTCTTATGTTATTTATTTTCTTGAATTCTGAATTTATGTTATACTTTCGGTTCCTTTTTTTTTTTGCTTTAGTAGTATTGAATTATTAATTTAGATTGCATATCGTTCATTATTAAGTTAGAATTAATAGATTATTTTTTCGTAAAATATTTGAGCCATGTTATGGCAAATATTATAAATATTAATCTTTTTATCAAGCATGTAGTCCATGTTTGTAACGACCCGGCCAGTCGTTCCAAGAGTTTAGCCCTGTTTTTCTCATTTCTGCTTCATTCATGTAGGGTTCAGCTCTTTTGTGTGGCATTGGATTGATTGGATCGGGTTCGGAGTGGTTGTGATAAGAAATGACACACTTAGTCTCTTAGGTTGGTGATTTAGTTGGAAAAGTCAACCAGGAGTTGACTTATAGGTAAATGATCTCGGAATGTGAGTTTTGTGGCTCAGATAGCTTCATTAGGTGATTTGGGACTTAGGAGTGCGTTCGGAATGTCGGAGGTCCGGAGTAGAATTAGGCTTGAATTGGCGAAAGTGGATTTTTGGCGATTTCCGGTCGGCAGTGGAAAATTAGCTATCGGGGTCGGAATGGAATTCCGGAAGTTGGAACAGGTTTGTAGGGTCATTTGGGATGTGTGTGCAAAAATTTCAGGTGTTTCGGACGCGATTTGAGTGGTTTCGGCATCTTTAGCGAATTTCAGAAGTTTGGAAATCCTTAGGCTGGCATTTTGGACTAATTCGGTGTTTTGATGTTGTTTTGGGTGTCCCGAAGGTTTGACTAAGTTCGGGTGATCACTTATGACTTGCGGGTACCATTGGTTGAGGTCCCGAGGGCCTCGGGATGAGTTCAAATGATTGATAGGGGAGTTTAGGGCCTTAGAGTGTTGTTGGCGTGAATTGTTCTGTGATTCCGCAGATGCAGAGGGGTGGTCGCAGGTGCAGTCACCGTAGGTGCGAATTGGGCATCGCAGGAGCGGAAATTGGCCATGAGGTGAAAACCGCAGATGCAGTGATTTGGACGCATCTGCGGGGCCGCAGGTACGGTTCCTTGGGCGTAGATGCGGTCCTAGGCGCTTAAGTGAAAACCGCAGGTGCGTTTGAGTGGACCGCAGAAGCGGTCGCGCAGGTGCGGCGTATGTGACAGCAAGTGCGATTTAGCTAGGCAGAGCATATAAATAGTAGCCTTCGCGAATTTTGGCTTATTTCATCAATGTTCTCATACGGGTTGGAGCTTGTGGGAGCGATTTGAAGAGGGAAATCAAGGGAACTTCGTGGAGGTAATATTTTTGGACCTAAAACTCATTTCTATGGTGTTATTTGATTGATTAGAGGTGAAATTTATGGAAATTTGTGACTAAATTTGGGAGATTAGGGCTTGAAATTTGAAAGTATAAAATTGGGGAGTTGAGGGGCCATTTGGGGTCCGATTTTGATGTATTTGGTATGCATGAACTCGTGAGAGCGTAAGTATTCTAGTTTTGTGATTTTTATCGGAATCCGAGACGTGGGCTTAGGGATCGGGTTTGGCAAATTTCGGGATTTTTTAATGTAAATTGGTAATTTTCGAGTGGGCTTTGTTCCTTTAACATATTTTGATGATATGAATCTATTTTGAATAGATTCGTGGCGCGTTGAGTCCGAGTCAAGGGGCAAAGGCATCGCAAAGTAGTTTTCTTCCGGTTTGAGGTAAGTAACAAACGTAAATCTAGATCTGAGGGTATGAAACCTCTGTATTTCATATTGTTTTGATAAATGAGGTGATGCACATGCTAGGTGACGGGCGTGTGGGCGTGCACCGGTAGGGATTGTGACTTGGTCCGTCCCGTAGCGACTACTAAGTTTCATATTTGATTTGAAATCATATGGTCCGTCCCGTAGCGACTATTCCGTATTTGAGAGATTTATACAATGTTTGGCGTTGTATGCCATGTTTGGGGCCTTGTGCCGACCCGTTTGAACCCTCAGGAGAGTTTTACTACTATTCTCACACTATTTTGATAGAAATATAATATCAGTCATGATTTATACTTGTTCATTTCTGTTTATCACCCTGTTTTCAAACAAATGAAAGATATTTTAGGGCTGAGTCCCCGTGAATTGTGGCGAGTTGTCCGAGTGGCTTGTGAGGGTGATGACTGAGCGAGGACGAGAGCCGGATTGTGAGGATAGTGATGGATCGGGCTGCACGCCGCAGCTTTATATACATATACACATATATATATTGAATCGGGTTGCACGTCACAGCGAGATATATATTGGATCGGGCTGCATGCCGCAGCGAGAGATATATTAGGTCGGGCTGCATGCCGCAGCGAGATATATATTGGATCGGGCTACACGCCATAGCGGTATTTATATTGGATCGGGCTGCACGGCGCAGCGATATAGCGCTTGGGCTTAAGGAACCCCTCCGGAGTCTGTACACCCCCAGTGAACGCAGTCGACTATTTATGGATCGGGATGCACGCCGCAGCATTATATACATATATATGGATCGGGTTGCACGTCGCAACGGTTATTATATGACACCTATTGAGCGTGAGTGTTGAGTTTGTGTGTTGATTGACAAGAGATGAGTCACGAGTGACTGAGAGGCTTTATATTGCGAGTGACACTGTGCCCGAGAGGCTTATTTGCTATGAAACCACTGTTTTCACTCTTCTTTTCATTTTTGCCTCTAAACGATAAATGTTGAACCAATGTTTTATATGAAATTTGGAAAGGGAAAACTGGAGTTTTATGAAACTTTCGGGACGTAGCTCCCTGAATTGATTTATTAATTTCTACTGATGTTTATTATATGAAATTACATGATTTTAAATTCTCGTCACTGCACTCAAGTCCTTATTTATATTAGTTACTTACTGAGTTGGTGTACTCACGTTCCTCCCTTCACCTTGTGTACAGATCCAGGTGCCCGGATCAGGTGAGGTTTGATTATTCTCAGTGGAGCTTGTCGGAGACTATGAGGTAGTTGCACGACGTTCACAGCCCCACCCTTTTCCTTCTCGTTTTGTCGCTATTTACATTTTTCCTAGACTTGGTGTATTAAGGAAATCGTGTCAGTTATTGTGTTTTATTTAGTTGCTCATGACGGCTGACTCTGGGTTTTGGGGATAGTATGTAGAACTTCTCATTGATTATCCGCATTTGTGAAATATTAAGAGTGAAAGATTTTTGATAAATCGCGTTATTGATTAAAATGGAAAGTTCCTTGTATTATGTTCAGTAAACTGGCTAGCCTAGAGTCACGATGGGCGCCATCACGGCCTGTGTAGATTTGGGGTCGTGACAAGTTGGTATCAGAGTCTAGGTTACATAGGACTCACCAGGTCATGAACAGGTTCAGTAGAGTCTTGAGGATCGGTACAGAGACGTGTGTACTTATCTTCGAGAGGCTGCAGAACCCTTAGAAAAAATCTCACATTCTTGAATTCTTATCGTGCGAATCCATTTATTCATCTAAAAGCGTAACTCTTTGAATTCCTTTCATGTATTTGAATGCGCACGTGAGCGCTCGGTATCAGTCGTGCATCGACGGCTTGTGATTTCCATGGATGAGATGTGATTTTTTTAGCATGTTGATAATGGGCCAGTCTGGAAGACTTGAGGCCGGGTTTTGTCTGTGGCTTGAGTGCTGAGATTTTGGTTGTGTGAGTATATGCATTTTGGACTTATATGTACGTTTGTGTCCTTATTGGTGGGATTTTTGTGACTGGATGACTATGTGGCGAGTGTGATTCGATGGTGAGGTGTGTTCAGATTGTTTGATTGTGATAAAAGGATTGGCTGGGGATGTAGCAAGAACTATTGAGTGTTTGACTTTTGTTTTGAGTAGGCATATGGCCTCGAGTTGTGAGTGTATTGAAGGACCTCTCATGTTTTTCAGCTGTGGAGTAAAGTGGATCTTTTTGTTGTGTTATGAGTTACTGGTGATGTCTTTTGGGCTGACCAATGCCCCAGCGGCATACATGCATTTGATGAAAAACGTATTTCAGCCGTATTTGGATCGTTTTGTTATTGTGTTCATTGATGACATCCTGGTGTACTCTCGTAGCCAGGAGGATCATGCTCGGCATTTGAGGATGGTATTATAGAGATTGAGGGAGGAGGAGCTTTATGTGAAGTCCTCCAAGTGTGAATTTTGGCTCAGTTCGGTAGCATTCTTAGGGCACGTGGTGTCCAATAAAGGTATACACGTGGTCAGACGAGTGTCGGGAGAGACCACAACTCCAATGTTAGTTCTGCCATCAGCTTCAGGTTCTTATACTGCGTGTTGTGATGCCTCGAGGGTAGGCGTTGGTTGTGTTTAAATGCAGAAGGATAAAATGATTGCGTAACAACTATAATTTCTGGAAGGGTATAGAAAGAGATCATTTTGAGGCTAAGCAGGCGGGACTAGTTCCCGCGGGATGTCCTGAGACCGTGTGATCCTTAGGTGGTTTTGTAGCAAGTCCTCTTTTACCAGTAATTGATATATGTTGCAATTTGTGTTTAGATCGCTTGTGGAAGCTGGCACGTCTATTCCAATGGGAATGCGAGATTTGCAGATGATTGGAGATATTAGATGATTTGTGATATATGAGCATATGAAGGATTTAGTTGAATCTCACTGTGGTATAGTGGAGGTGATAGCATATGGGCATTATGAGTTATTGTTCTCTTGATCTATGGCTTTGAGCCAAGTGGGGGATTCTGCTAATGATAAATTGGTTGCACGATTACGTGATGTATTGGATTCTATTCGAGGTATACTGGTGAATCAGTTGTGATCTACAGAGGTGGAGTTTGAGAATGACTCGAGTAATGGAATTTGGGTGCAGGTTGTATTATACTTTGTGGAAAAAATAGGTTCTATTGAATGATTGAGTTGTATTGTAAAAGGTGTAGTGTGTGTAGGGTAGGAACTTGCTTGGTTGTTTAGAGGTGTGGGTTACTCCTTTGGGTGTTGATGTGTTAATGGGGGCACAGACCGTTCGATCTGTTTGATCAGTTTAATTGAGATTTGCGTAGAGTGGATGGCTCTCGAGAATGGTTCTGATGGATTCAAGGTTTATATATAATAATTGGGAATCTTTAAGATGTGTGTTTGGCTAGACACTGAGATTTACATTGGAAGGTGTCAAGACTTGTGGCATTTCTATATTATTATGGAACCTACATTTCGGTATCATAAAAGGGGAAGAATAGTTTAAATTCATAGAAAGCCTCTTTAGAGTGAGTATTTGAGATGTGGTACATTTGGGGTGCTTAAGAGATATCCAACGGCTTATGAGCCTTAGGACGATGTGGTTCTATGCTAGGGTCTCGTGTGGTGATTGTTGGTTGAGGATTTTGGTACTATGACAAAGAGAAGAATCAATTAAAAGGTAATTCAGAAGGAGCTCGAAGAAATGGGATAGCTTGGTAGTAGATTGGATAGGCATGGTAATGAGTAAGATCGGTTCTTTGGGTGCTTATGAGGTGGTAAGGTTCTACGTGTGATTCGGGGCAATGCTCTTGGGTTTTGACAACCTGCGTAGCTTGGTTGAACTAGAAGGATTTAGTCCTGACGGTTTGGTTTTGTGCAAATGGGATTCGGAGAGTCCTGGATGGCTTCTACCTCGGTTAGATATGTATATTTTCTTCTGGCATGAGAGGCATGCGATGTATAGTGATTTTACTTCTAGATGGGATCAAATGGAAAGTTCTTAGCTGGTTGAGTACGTAGTTGCTTGTGGCTCGGAAGAGATTAGGAAGTTCTCATATTTATCATAGGATGGCATGGTGTGTGCGGTATGTTGTTTAGGGTTGAGATTTGCATATGTGAGGTCGCGGGTCAGTTCTGAAAGGAAGGTCATAAATTCTTGGGCAGCATGGACAACTTCAGATGACTAGGTAAATGATATCACTAATTGGTGCAGCTTTATGAGGGTATACATTTCAGAAAAGGTAATGTGTTTGAGTTAAGGGTACTTCATTAGTATCGCAGTGCTCTCTTGTTGGATCAACTGCTGATGTTCAAGGTTTCTTGGTGGTACAGACGAGTTATAGGGGTATTTCTAGTGGAATGATTGAGTATTATAAGTGTGTTTCATATTCGAGCGATGGAGTTGGGATCATATAGGGTGATTCGTGCGCTTCATGGACTTCGAGACTGAGAGTTCTCATAGACAGGTTATTCTGTGGATGTGGACTATGAAGATTTGAGCCAAGTTAGTCAGATGTTAGTATGTGCCATGATTCGGTCATTGTGAACTTTCTGAGAGTTATCTATCTGTTGCGGGTGTCTAAAGTTGACTTAGGGTTCATTGGTAGGCCAGAATAGGTGTGTGTTCTGCACCGACTCAAAATTTTTGTCTCCGAATTGCTATTGTTGAGGGATGTACCATTCAATTTTCATTGAGTTTATTCGTGTTCTGGAGTGATCTATGAGTTACCCTTCGGTGTTGCGAGGAGTTGTGATTGTTGGTTATATACACATACAGTGCGGATCTATTTGGCCTTTATAGAGGGATTTGAGGAAGGTAAGTAGTCGGGTATTGCGAGATTGAGACGTATTGGTTATGTGCTTTCGGGTTCGTGTGGCATGGTATTGTCCGATTCCCCGTGGTTATGGAAATGTACTTTGAGTACTTGATGTCGAACTGCGCCTGGTTATTGATTTTGAGCAAGGTGTCTTGAAGTATTTCATGTGGACCAGTGTTGGGATGGGGTCGCTCATGGAAACGAAGTTTTGTGGAGGTATGATCCTTCGAGTTAGATTCGTGTGTTTTGGTTCTACGATGTGTGATGGGTTCTCAGCATTGTGTTGTGGTGATACTGGTGAGCTTGCTGTACAGCTCTCGCAGTGGAGTCACTTTTTTCCATGATTTGAGTACATTTAGGATGTTGTGTATTTGTGCACGGACTGCACGGGTTGTGGCTTTCAGCTATATTGATGTGTCACGTCACTAGAGTGGTTGTGGTAGATGAGAAGAGGTCGTCGAAACTAGAATGGGTGCTATCGGGTCTGGTCGTGGTATGTGTGGGAGGATGTTGATGCTAATCGGCTTAGAAATTTTGCTATACTTCCTGTCGAAGAGCGAGAGTTCCATCACTTGTTGATCTGACGAATAGTTGCTAGTTTCTAGTGTTTCTTTTATCATTGGCTATATATGAAAATGTTAAAACGAGGCTTTCCTTGATAAGAGGTTATTTACCGGTATGGGGTCGTTTTGAGCAGCTATTGTGATTAGGAGTTATCGCTATGAGTGTTTAAGACATGTGGTATTTCATGTGATTACATCTTGGGTTATGGATATGGTTTGATACTACGTGTTCAGACTTATTCAAATTATAGATGTGGGACTTTGATCCTAAAAGTTATTTCAGAAGTGGAAATTTGATTCTAAGGTTTATGGGTTAGGTTGGATTATGAAATTTCAGCTATGTTGTGCTATTGGACCTGGGATAACCACTGGTATGTGCGTGGTCAGGATATTCGGCGATTTTGATGGCTTTTAGAACAACTCTTGGCACGTTCGAGGATGAACGTATGTTTAAGTGGGGGAGAATGTAACGACCCGGCCGGTCCTTCCGAGAGTTTAGCCCTATTTTTACCATTTCTACTTCATTCTTGTATGGTTCAGCTCTTTTGTATGGCGTTGGGTTGATTGGATCGGGTTCGGAGTGGTTGTGATGAGAAATGAGAGACTTAGTCTCTTAGGTTGGTGATTTAGTTGGAAAAAGTCAACCAGGAGTTGACTTATAGGTAAATGATCTCGGAATATGATTTTTGTGGCTCAGTTAGCTTCATTAGGTGATTTGGGACTTAGTAGTGCGTTCGGAATGTCATTCGGAGGTCCGAAGTAGAATTAGGCTTGAATTGGCGAAAGTGGATTTTTGGCGATTTCCGGTCGGCAGTGAAAAATTAGCTATCAGGGTCGGAATGGAATTCCGGAAGTTGGAACAGGTTCGTAGGGTCATTTGGGATAAATGTGCAAAAATTTCAGGTGTTTCGGACGCGATTTGAGTGGTTTCGGCATCGTTAGCGAATTTCAGAAGTTTGGTAATCCTTAGGCTGGAATTTTGGACTAATTCAGTGTTTTGATGTTGTTTTGGGTGTCCCGAAGGTTCGACTAAGTTCAGGTGATCATTTATTACTTGTGGGTATTGGTTGAGGTCTCGAGGGCCTCGGGATGAGTTCGAATGATTGACGGGGGAGTTTTTGGCCTTAGAGTGTTGCTAGTGTGAATTGTTCTGTGATTCCGCAGATGCGGAGGGGTGGCCGCAGGTGCGAATTAGGCATCGTAGGAGCGGAAATTGGCCATGAGGTGAAAATCGCAGATGCGGTGATTTGGACGCATCTGCGGGGCCGCAGGTGTGGTGCTTGGGGTGCAGATGCAGTCTTGGGTGCTTAAGTGGAAACCGCAGGTGCGGTTGAGTGGAGCGCAGAAGCGGTCGCGCAGGTGCAGCGTATGTGACCGCAGGTGCGATTTAGCTGGGGCAGAGCATATAAATAGTAGCCTTCGCGAATTTTGGCTTATTTCATCAAAGTTCTCATACGGGTTGGAGCTTTTGGGAGCGATTTGAAGAAGGAAATCAAGGGAACTTCCTGGAGGTAAGATTTTTGGACCTAAAACTCATTTTTATGGTGTTATTTGACTAATTAAAGGTGAAATTTATGGAAATTTATGACTAGATTTGGGAGATTAGGGCTTGAAATTTGAAAGTATAAAATTGGGGAGTTAAAGGGCCATTTGGGGTCAGATTTTGATGTATTTGGTATGCATGAACTTGTGAAAGCGTAAGGATTCTAGTTTTGTGATTTTTATCAGAATCTGAGACATGGGCCCGGGGTTCGGGTTTGGCTAATTTCGGGATTTTTTGTAAATTGGTTATTTTCGAGTGGGCTTTGTTCCTTTAGCATATTTTGATGATATAAATCTATTTTGAATAGATTCGGGGCGCGTTGAGTCCGAGTCGAGGGGCAAAGGCATCGTAGAGTAGTTTTCTTCCGATTTGAGGTAAGTAACGAACGTAAATCTAGACCTAAGGGTATGAAACCCCGGTATTTCGTATTGTTTTGATAAATGAGGTGACATGCATGCTATGTGATGGGCGTGTGGGCGTGCACTGGTAGGGATTGTGACTTGGTCCGTCCCATTGCGACTACTAAGTCGCGTATTTGATTTGAATTCATATGATATTCCGTATTTGAGAGATTTATACTATGTTTGGGGTTGTATGCCATGTTTGGGGCCTTGTGCCGACCTGTTTGAACCCTCAGGGGAGTTTTACTACTATTCTCACATTGTTTTGATAGAAATATAATCTCAGTCATGATTTATACTTGTTCATTATTCATTTCTGTTTATCACCCTGTTTTCAAACAAATGAAAGATATTTTCTGGCTGAGTCCCCGTGAATTATGGTGAGTAGCCCGAGTGGCTTGTGAGGGTGATAACTGAGTGGGGCCGAGAGCCGAATTGTGAGGATAGTGATGGATCGGGCTGCACGCTGCAGCGTTATATACATATACACATATATATTGAATCGGGTTGCACACCGCAGCGAGATATATATTGGATCGGGCTGCACACCGCACCGAGATATACATTGGGTCGGGCTGCACGCCGCAACGAGATATATATTGGATCGGGCTGCACGCTGCAGCGAGAGATATATTGGGTCGGGTTGCACGCCGCAGCGGTATTTATATTGGATCGGGCTACACGCCGCAGCGATATAGCTTTTGGGATGAAAGAGCCCCTCTAGAGTCTGTACACATCCAGTGAGCGCAGTCGACTATTTATGGATCGGGTTGCACGCCGCAACATTATATACATATAAATGGATCGGGCTGCACGTCGCAGCGGTTATTATATGGCACCTATTGAGCGTGAATGCTGAATGTGAGTGTTGATTGGCGAGAGATGAGTCACAAGTGACTGAGAGGCTTGCCCGAGAGGCTTTATATTGCGAGTGACACTGTGCTAGAGGGGCTTATTTTCTATGAAACCACTGTTTTCACTCTTCTTTTCATTTTTGCCTCTAACGATAAATGTTGAACCAATGTTTTATATGAAATTTGGAAAGGGAAAACTGGAGTTTTATGAAACTTTCGGGACATAGCTCCTTGACTTGTTTTATGGATTTCCACTGATGTTTATTATATGAATTTGCATGATTTTAAAAGCTCGTCACTGCACTCAAGTCCTTATTTATATTTGTTACTTACTGAGTTAGTGTACTCACGTTACTCCCTGCACCTTGTGTACAGATCCAGGTGCCCAAATCGGGTGAGGTTTGATTATTCTCAATGGAGTTTGTCAGAGACTGTGAGGTAGTTGCACGACGTTCGCAGCCCCACCCTTCTCCTTCTCATTTTATCGCTATTTACATTTTTCCTAGACTTGGTGTATTAAGGAAATCGTGTCAGTTACTGTGTTCTATTTAGTTGCTCATGATGGCTGACTCCAGGTTTTGGGGATATTATTTAGATGTTTTCATTGATTATCCGCATTTGTGAAATATTAAGAGTGGAAGATTGTTGATAAATCGCGTTATTGATTAAAATGGAATGTTCCTTGTATTATGTTCAGTAAATTGGCTAGCCTAGTATCACGATAGGCACCATCACGGCTTGTATAGATTTGGGATCGTGGCAATGTTGTTCTTACAAAATATATAATTTTAGTTTTAATAATTAATTAAGGTAAAACATTATTAATTGGTAAAATATATGTCAATTAATTTTATAATATTAGTTGCAGATATATGATTCGTAATATTTTCAAGAAACAATAGACGTCTTAAATGTCAAACTTAATACTATCAATTACAAAAGTATATATTTGTTAAATTTTAACTTTTAATTTTTTATAAATAACATTATATTAAAATTTTAATTTAACTGTGTAATTATACTTGTGCAATTATATAGTACATATGTAATTACATTATGACAGACAAACAGATCACCATAATTATAATATTGTATTATTACTAGGTTGTATAATTATTACCTTAATAATTACATCAATTGCAATTACATAGTGGCTTTTGAATCGTAACATCAACAATATAATAACAAAATTATCGTAAAGTTTATGGCACTACAACAAAATTAATGATATTTCAGTGATGTTCAATAATTACTACTGGATAAAGAGTCTCTACCTCTATTAATTCATAAGTTATGGCTGGATCAATGAAAACTCTATTGTAATGAGTTTAAATATTCATGTTGAGTTTTTTTTCTCAATTGTACTTGTAACTTTACCAGTATAGCTCGGGAAGAAAACAACAAATTCTAAATGGAAGAAACAAGTGTTCTTTCAACTTACAGACGGATCACAGTGAATTAAGAGTTCTAATTTATTTCACTGATTATATGAAATAAGTGATAGAAAAACAAAAGACAAATGAAGCAATAGTTTAACAGTCGGAGTTGTCTGGTTTATAAGATCTAGAATGGAGTTAGGGAAAAGAAAAACAAATCAATAGAAACAAATGTACAATCATGAATCATCTAACAACATAAAGGTTCTTTTGTTTACAATCTCCTTTTATGCTCACTCATTCTCACTTATATCTCTTACTACTATTAATTATTTGTAATTTGCTTAAACAAATTATTTTTATAAATATTTACGGCTATTTACTTGTATATCAGACCTTTACATGAATTATCTTATTGTTTTGCGCATACTCGTTAACTTATTTAGTATCTTATATTCATGTAAGTAATTATTATAGATTATAATATACATTTATGCAAAAGTTGTTTTTGTTACAAATTTAGCTCCACCTTTAGCTAGCGTTTGGACATGTATTTTATTTGTAAAAATATTAAAATTTTGTGAGTGGAAGAAAATTTTCACCCAAAAACTAGCCCAACCCGATTTTTGGAACTTGAAAATTTTTCTTCGCATTTTTTTTTTCAAAACCGATCAAATTTCATAAATAAATAATTGCTTTTTTACAAAAGTAGCTAAAATCCATATCCAAACGGGAATTTAATTTTCCTCAAATTAAGCATATACTAATAATGTATAATAACCCTCTTTATAATCCTTCATTGTATTATAATATCCAAATTTATCGTGTATACCAACATAATGAATATTAAGTTGTATATGTGACTTAAAAATAGTTATTCACAGGAGTGCCAATGGATATATAAAAATCAATTATATTGACCAAATGGTATCGTATCGAACAGACTTTTAAGTTTCATTTAATAAAATCGTAGATTTTTATATAAATTTATAACCGTATCGATAATTAGGTTAAGTTTTAAATTATATGAAAATAAACCCAAAACATATTGAACCGTACTGAATAAATTTACATATGAAAAATATATTTATATATTAAGTTTAAAAATAATAATGCATTACAATTTTTCCTTGGGCCTTAGAATAATGAAAACTGTTACAAGTCAACAAGTAATTATACTCAAATCCTAATTCGCAAACCTATTATCCTACTCCTATTGAAATTAAATTATTTTCAGCATATTCATTAGCAAGATACAAGGTATTCTGGCGATTGTGAGTAGCAAACTACAATATTATACGATTCCTTTTGTATGATTTAGATATATCTTTTTTGAATATTTAATCTTCTATATACTTTATTCTTTAGCCCCAGCTTGGTTAGTATCTTTCCAGTCATGCGATTTATATTTTCTTTGTCTTTGCTTAGTTTCTTTTACGTTGCTATAGAATAGTTTAAGGATCTATATTATGGCCATTTTTCATGTTTGCAAAGTCCTATAAATGTATTTTTGTTACCGCATTCTACTTTTACTAGTGATTTTTACATGACATTTAAAAAGATACCCATAATTAACCGAACCGTACCGTATCAAAGATAAACCGACCTGATTGGGACAATTTCAAAAAGTCTAATTTTGGTTATTCATACTAGAATAACCAAAAAATTAGTATGGTATAAATTTTATAAAATAACCGGCCGAACTGAACCATTGACACATGTAGTTATTCACAAGTATAATTTTGTGATGTTTCTTAGCAATGGTTCTGCAAGAAAATAAAAAGAAAACAAAAACAAAAGAAGTTTTTTTGGGTAATACAAAAAAGTTACAGTCAAATTTATCTATAACAACATCTCTATATAACAACTATTCACTATACAATAACAACAACAACGACCTAGTAAAATCTCACAAAGTGGGATCTGGAGAGGGTAGTGTGTACACAGACCTTACCCCTACACCGATAGGACAAAGAGGTTGTTTCCGATAGACCTTCGATTCAGGAAGATGAAAATAAAATAAGAAGAGACAATTCATTAGTATCGTCAACAAAAACCATAGAAATAGTAACAATATCAACATAAAATCGATGACATGCAATAACAATAGCCAGCAAATAAGGTCCGGAGCTATGAAAATAATACAAATAGTGTGGAATTTACAGTAACCACAATCCGTCTAAGATCAACCTTATCAAACTCGCTTCACCCCCTATATGAAGAAGGAGAAGCTCGACTACCCCCTAGCCTACAACCCTAATGCTCGACCTTCAGACCTTCCTATTAAGGGCCATGTCCTCGGAAATCTGGAATCGTGTCATGTCCTGCCTGATCACCTCTCTCCAATACTTCTTAGGTCGTCCTCTACCTCTTCCCGTACCCACCAAATCCAACCGCTCACACCTCCTCACCGGAACATCAAGGCTTCTCCTCAGCACATGCCCGAACCATCTGAGCCTCGCCTCCCGCATCTTGTCATCCACAAGGGCCACGCACACCTTCTCCCGAATAACTTCATTCTTAATCTTATCCATCCTAGTGTGCCTTCACATCCACCTCAACATCCTCATCTCTGCTACCTTCATCTTCTGGACATGAGAGTTCTTAACCGGCCAACACTCTGCCCTATACAACATGCGCTCTATAAAACTTACCTTTGAGTATCAGTGGCACTTTCTTGTCACACAAGACTCCAGATGGTAGCCTCCATTTCATCCACCCCACCCCTATACGATGAGTGACGTCCTCATCGATCTCATTGTCCCCTTGTATAACCGATCCAAGGTACTTGAAACTACCTATCTTGGGGATGACCTGTGATCCAAGACTCACGTCCATGCCTACTTCCCTCGACTCGGCGCTGAACTTGCACTCCAGGTACTCTGTCTTAGTCCTGCTCAACTTGAAAATTTTAGACTCGAGAGCCTGCCGCCAAACCTCCAACCTCTCGTTAACAGCGTCTTGTGTCTCATCAATCAGGACTATGTCATCAGCGAATAATATACACCATGGTATTTCCCCTTGAATAACAACAACTATTCACTATAAAAAGCTAAAATTTTCTCGGAATCAATTTTTATATTATGTTATAATATATATCCTCTATAATAACACTTCATTATAACAACCAAAAAATATTAGAATAAACGAGTTTGTTATAGATTTGACCATACTTTGACAATTCGCATGGATACTAAAAGAAGTAAATGTTCATTCAACCGACTTTGGACTAAATTTGCTAATTCAAATTAAAATACTAAAATTTGGAACGACGAGCCCTTCACTGCCACACTGGGCACCCCTATCGAAGAAAAAAATAAAAATAAAAAGTTACTCACTTTATTTGTTGGGACAACAACGCTACCAAAATTGGCTCATATTTTATATTCTTACCCAATTTGGTCCGCTTTATATAGATTTTGATTTTTTTTTCATCCCTTAGCCAATATTAAATATTCGCTTCTATTATTTTATTTTGCCTTTCTTCTTTGTTTCTTCTCCCTCCCAGATTTCTTGTAAATTTTCAAAAGAGCAAGTGCCATTTTCATGATGGGCAGCCTCGCTCCCATCGAAAAAATTTACTTCTCCTTATAAATAATCATTCAGTAAAATAAATCGTTACAGTCTTTTCGTTCTAACATATATCTCTCACACTGAAAACACATATTCTCTATGTATAGAGAGATGGAGAGTATAAAGAAGAAAATTTTGCTTAATATGGTGATTCATGATATATAATGTTGGGTGACATTTACGGCATGCTAACCCTAAATATAGGATATTACCTCAGCTCAAAGGTTGTTTACTTAGATGTTTCTTATCAAAGCGAGGGATTCGTTTCAGGCGAAATCAAATCAGAAGCAATTTTCTCTCTATCATTAATTGTTGCTATTTCCACACATGTTCCTTCGACATCTTCTACCCCGAAGCATTGAAATAGCACAGTAAGCGGACCACCTACAGGGAATCCTTATACCACTATCAAGCCATATCGGGCAATGAGGCTGATGCTACTTGTTTAACAAAAGAATTAGATCCTTTGACTAGAGCTTATTTTTAAGATGAACACGGGTTATTGATAATCAAGGAAATGAAGAAAAATGAATAACAGACAATATTGCAAAAATATAGAAAAGCGAAGTCAATTATATTCGAGAATCAGATGCCTTTACAAGCTGTATTCACTTCCCTTATATAGGAGATTCTTATAACGTACAACCCTTGCTATGGTTGCTCATTAATGACTAATTATGACATTAATGAGGCGTTACAAAGGATAACGGTAATTGGGGTACGGCTACATAACGTTCGAGTAATCAATTGAGTCCTTGAATCTGCCCGTAGCTTTGTCTAGATTCATTATAATCGTGCCTCTCCCCTATTTTGATCAGGTTGAGTTTTTAGTGGCTGATTATCTCAAGGGTTTACTGAATTGTTGCTCTTTGTTCCGTACCTCTTCAAAGAATCACATCCAGCTATCGCGTTTTCCTATGTCCACGTGACTGGCTGAGTTGTCAAAAGCTGGCTTACGTGTGAAACTCTTTCTTACCAAACAGATAGTCCCCCCACTTACAATATATTTAACGATTAATATTTGGTAAGTGGATATTCATTTATGGCGGGAATATTTTGCCGCCGCTTTTCCTCGAATCATTGTATCCTTCCCTGCACCATGGGCGTCGTTTGTCACTTTCATTTAATGCTCATACCACGTTTCCTTTTCGGATTGGTTCTGCATTTACTCAGCACCTTTTAGGGCTTTTTGCGGCTGTGCCAGTCCCAAAGTGACATCTTCAATTATGACTTTTCATCATTATTTTTCTTTTTTTTCCATGTTTGACGGTTGTCCTCAAGTATAAATACCTTTCTTCTTTTCTTTGATTCCACGAAACACTTTTCTAACTTTGTCTTTTGTAAAGAACTTTCTTCTTGCTTTTGTAAACATGTCTTCTTCAAACCAACCTCAGGGAGTAATAGATATTGAAAGTTTAGCGCCATCTTCTGCTCCGACTAGGAGTCAGAAGGGTGGTAGACTTAGAAGTCTAGGATCCACTCCTTCGAGGGGCTCCTCTTCTTCTCAGATAGTTCCTTCTCCTTCCACTAGATCTCTAGTTTCTCCAAGGTTTAGGGTTTCTCGGTCTTTGTCTAGAGGTAGAGGCAAACACCTTCGTGAACCTGGAGTCGATGAAATTGTCCCTGCTGAGTTTGTTTTTGCTAGGGATAGTAAAGTTCTTGTATAACAATCTTCTTCTCTTGAAAGTGTCGAAAGATATTCAACCCTTATAACTGAGAGTCAAATTTCCCTTGTTCGTAGGGACTGCTTTTGGAGGTCTGACTTCCCTGTCTATATTTTGAATAGTAATCAAAGAATAACATCTTACAAGACAGGATATTCTTTTGTTTATACGTACCCTTTCACTCTAGGGTTTAGACCCTCCATTGACCCAGTCATAATTGAGTTCTATCATTTTTTCAATATCTGCTTAGGACAAGTTGGTCCGCTTGTGTGGCGAGTTGTCCTATGTCTTAGGATTTTGGCTTCTTTAGCCTCGGTTCCTTTTTACCTTCAACCATCTTATTCACCTCTACTCTCCTACCTTATTTCGTGAAGGGGTTTTTACTCTGACTGCTAGAAGCAAAAGAGTGCTGGTAACCCATGGAGATGATAAGGATAGGGTTTGGTACCTCCGGTATGTTGTTGTACCCACTGTTGGTTTAGTGGGTGAAGAAAATCTTCCCTTCCCTGAGAAGTGGAATCGCGCACGTGAGTATGCTTTAGCTCATATTTACTTTTTCTTGTTTTGACTTGAGATGTTTTATTAACACCGTGTCTGTTTTTTTTTTCTTTCAGCAATCATGAATACTGTTGAGAATGTCTCCAGTATTCATGATTGGGTAAAAAAATTGTTATCCGTTGCTCCTTTAGAAGAGAGATCTTGGAAGTACCTCGCTGGGAGGTATGGTTGGCGTGTAAAGACCCACAGTAAGTGAAGCTCTTATTCTTGCTTCTTTCTTTACTCGAGTCTCTTCTTTCTTTGTCGTTTAACTTTTTCCTTTTTAATAGGGTTCTCCGCTCGTGGGGTGTCTTCTTCATCTATCCCGAAGATGTCTTTGGCTCAGGGCCAAGAAATTATTGTTGGTTCATCTTCCTCGAAGAGGAAGATTGGTGAGTCTCGTTCCGTAGAAGAAGAAGAAGAAGAAGAAGAAGAAGAAGAAGAAGAAGAAGAAGGGGCTTTAGTGCACAGGCCACAGAGAAGGTGGGTGGTTTCAGATGATGAGCTTACACCCTTAACCTTGCCTTCCATGTCTGTGATTGAGCCCTCTGTCCTTGATGATGTTTCACATTTCCCTATTCATGAGGGTGTTGATCTTGCTCCTAACGATGTCCCTTTGGCTGTTGTCTTTCCTGCTTCTTTGAGAGAAGCTGTCTCATCTGTTCCTTTGGCTATTTCTGTTGCTTTGCCCGTAACTTGCTCGACTCTTCAACCCTCCATCCTTGCTGCTTTTCCCGTGGCCTCTCCAGCTCTTCAACCCTCTGTGCCTATTGTTTTTCCATCTCTGCCTGCTTCCATGCCTTCCGTTAGGGAAGTAGGGTCTTCCAGCAGAGAGATGCGGCAGGTGGTAATAGAGGTTCCAGCTGAGGGGAATCTTTTCAATAAAACGGGTGAGCCCGAAGTGTGGCTCAAGCCTTTGATAAGGTCCTTATGAGAAAGAAAAGCTAGCCAGCCACGGTGCTCTTACATGGGCCAATGAGGTCATGCATACTTCTTTGAAGGTATGATGCAAGTTATCCTCTTTCATTTTCCTATATGAAATTTACCATATCTGACTAGTTTATTTCTTGTAGATTAACCTTATAGGCATGGAGCTTATGAAGAGGATTTCAAACACGGACNAAAAGAGTTGCAGGCCGATGTTGATAATTGGAAAGCACAGTATGATAGCCTAAGGATTGACATGGATGCTTTAGAAGAGGAAATAAGTACATTGAAGCGGCAGATGAGACTCATGGCAGCAGAACTGGCAGTAGAGAAGGCTTCTTCCAGTCAGGCTGATAAAGACAAGAATGTTCTGGAGTCTTCGTTCGCTGAGCAGCTGTCACGTGCCTCAGAGGAGATTAGAGACTTGAAAAACTTATTGGGGTATAAGGAGGAATACTAAGGCGAGCTCGTGCAATCACTCACTCGTACTCAAGAAGACCTTCTTAAGGCTTTAGACAAAGCTCAAACTTTAGAGGAGTCGATTGTACTGTTAAAGGCTGCCCATGAAGCTGCAGAAGCGGAGAAGGACGGATTGAGAGCTGAGCTTCAAGTATGGGCAAAGGATTATGAAGATCTTGAAGAGGTGGATGTTGTCGATGTGAGTTGGGCGTACATGAACTCTCGCCTTGACACATTGATGGAAATGAGTCAAGAGGGTTTTGACCTTCGTACTGAAATAACTAAAGCTAAGGAAGTCATGGAGAAGGCTCAACAAGGTCATAACCTCTCTTCACCTGATGTTGAGTTTCCAGTCGCTCATGCCTCTTCATCCCTAGTTGCTCCCGCTCCTTCTGCCAGTGAAGTCAACCCCTCTCTTGAAGAAATTTAGTTGGTTCATCCCCCCTTTTTTTTTTTTCTCTTCGTATCAATTGGTAGTTACCCCCAGTCCCATCGGGGGTAAATTTGGATTTCTTTAAAGTCCCCAAATGACAACTTAGGGGCACAACAATGTATATAAAAATTTTATATGGCTAAATATAAGTTAATACTTAGTTTTAGCCGTTTTAATATATTAATTTTAGTTCGACTTTTGTTGAGTTTTTGTTTCACTCTTTAAGTCTATTGCATGCTTCATTTTTTGAGGTTTTAGTTTTACCTCCGAGCTATGCATGTGGAATGCTTTAGACTACTCATACCTTTTTATAATAGGCATGGTGTCATATTAAATGTGTACCTTTTTTTAATAGGCATAGTTTATGGAAGAGGGCCCTTTATAATTGACATGAAGAAGACGTCTCGACTTCATGATAATGCAATAGAGTGATAGGAATTTTACACATGTTTAAGAATGTTTCCAAGGAAAGTTTTTTGTTTGAACTTCCATGACATTTTACATGTGTTTGGTTATCGTCTAAAACTCATGTTTGCAACTATTTTTGTTTAACAGATTTGATGTACTCTTGTATTTCGTAACTGTTTTTCATATGTAACAGTTTTTCGATATTAATACAAGGAAACAACTGTTTTTTACTAATAACAGTCTTTATAAAGATTGGGGTTTTTACCCGCAACTGTTTTGTAAACAGTTTTCTAATAAGTCAAGGGAAATGTTTTCTTATTCGTAACTGTTTTTATTTGATAACAGTTTCTTGAACAAATACGGGAATTTAGATCTTTCATCCATACTTGTTTTATTTGAGAACAGTTTTTTGAATGAATACATAGATGATGATCTTTTACCCTTAACCGTTTTTGTTACAACAACTTTGAATAAGTATAAAGATGTACATATCTCTCTCGTGACTAATATTTAGCCTTTCAACCTGAACATGTTCGAAGGTTTTTGCTTGTTGCATTATGCTTTGTATTTGGATGGCTCTTTTGATTTCTTTCGATTCTGCTCGTGTCACTTGTCTCGTTGGGTAGATGGGTCTTCAGGCTCGTGCTTTTGACTTTCTGATAGTCTTCTTTGCTTTGTCTTTCCCTTCCATACTGTATAGTCCCCCAAGTGTTTGAGCTTTGAAGAATGAAATCTCGAGCACTTGATTATTCCTTCCTTGTGGTCCTTTTCCTGAAAAGGAAAAACATTCCAGACTCGAAGGTATATAGTTTTTTAGATGATGACTGCTTAACCCTTTTAAAACGTCCATCAGAAAGTGTAACCCTAGACCGGGAATTGTGTTATTTCCTCGCGTCTTTGCAGGTCTAATATCATCATCTGGTGATGGGTTATCTTTATGCCTATCATCTAAAAAAGTTAGTAAAATTTTTAAATGTTCAAAATAAAATCGAAAGTGTGATACTTGACGGGGGTATTCTTTTCCTTTAGAAGTAATACTTTTTTAGGTGGATGGCGTTCTAGCTTGTTGGTAGAACTCTGTCGTCCATAGCTTCCAACTCATAGGCGCCTTTCCCAGCTATGCCTCTAATTTTGTAAGGTCCTTCCCAGTTTGGATTTATCTTTCCTGCACCTGCTTCTTTCGTTGATTGAAAGACTTTTTTTAGGACGAAGTCCCCAATCTTGAAGTGCCTGAGATGAGCTTTACGGTTGTAATAACGCTCTATGATTTGTTTTTGAGCTGCCATCAGTATCAATACTGCTTCTCTCCGTGGTTCGAGCAGGTCCAGTTTGGTCCTCAATTCGTCGTCGTTTTCTCCCTCCATGGCTATTGAGAACCTTATGCTTGGTTCGCCAATCTCCACAGGTATTAAGGCTTCTGATCCATAAAAAAGTGCGAACAGAGTTTCTCCTATGGCTATTTTTGAAGTTGTTCTGTATGCCCATAGTACCGCTGGTAACTCATCAAGACAGTTTCCCTTGGTTTTATCCAGCCGCTTCTTTAGATTGTTGATGATGACCTTATTCGTTGACTCAGCTTGACCATTAGCCACGGGGTGGTACGGCGTTGAAGTGATCCACTTGATTTGCCAACTTTCGAAGAATTCTGTGATTTGTGAGCCTATGAATTGTGGGCCATTATCGCACACGATTTCCTTTGGTATTCCAAAGCAGCATATTATGTTTCGCCATAAGAACTTTTAACTTCCTTTTCTCTAACTTGTTTGAACACTTCTGCCTCTACCCAATTTGTAAAATAGTCGGTTAGCAGTAGTAAAAGCCGTACCTGTCCTTTAGTTGTGGGAAGAGGGCCCACTATGTCCATACCCCATTTCATGAAAGGACATGGGGATATTATTGGATGTAATAATTCTGCTGGTCGATGCATGTTATTGGAAAACCTTTGGCATCTGTCACATTTGGATACGAAATTCTCGGCTTCTTCTTCCATCTTAGGCCAATAGTATCCAGCTCAGATTAGTGTTTTCACTAAGGATCTCGCCCCTGAGTGATTTACACAGTGTCCTTCGTGGACTTTTTTCATCACAAATTCCGTTTGGTTAGGTCCGAGGCATTTAGCTAGGGGTCCTCTGAACATCTTGCGATAAAGTGAGTTGCGAATAAGGCGGTACCCTGCAGCTTTGCGGCGAAGTGCTTGAGCTTCTTTCCTGTCTTCAGGTACGGTGCCATTCTACAAAAAATTAAGAATTTCGTTTCTCCAGACCCAGGTTAAGTTGTTGAAAGTTACCTCATTCCTGTCCTGGTCTATTACTGAATGAAATAGTTGGACGACAATTGCATTGTCTTTGTTTGTTACTTCTGTGACTGCTGTGAGGTTAGCTAATGCATCTGCTTCTGCATTTTCCTCTCTAGGTATTTGCATTACCTTCCATGTTTTGAATTGTCTTACGAGCTCTCGAGCTTTTTGAAGATACTGTTGCATTCTAGTGTCTCGAGCGATATAAGTCCCCCGTATCAGATTTACTACCAGCTGGGGGTCACTGTTGATCACAATTTGCTCGATTGAGAGCTCCCGTGCGAGTTCAAGCCCTGGAATAACAGCTTCGTACTTTGCTTCATTGTTAGTTATAGGATAACACTTGATAGCTTGCCGTGTCTTTTCACCCGTGGGTGATATCAATACTATGCCTAAGCCGGCGCCTTTTATATTTGAAGAACCAACGGCGAACAAGGTCCATAGGCCTAGATTAGCACCGTGAAAGAGTTTTAACTCTTTTTCTACTTCAGGTATAATGTTATTACTAAAGTCAGCAATAAAATCAGCTAGTATTTGAGACTTAATTGCAGTCCTAGGCTGATAGATTATTTCATGCTCACTTAATTTTATGGCCCACTTGGCTAATCTTCCTGACAATTCCTGTTTATGCAGAAAATTTCTTAAAGGATATGAGGTCACAACGGTGATTGGGTGGCATTGAAAATAGGGTCGTAATTTTCTAGATGCCATTATTAAAGTTAAGGCTAACTTTTCCAGATGTGGATATCTAGTCTCAGCATCTAGCAAAGTTTTAGTTACATAATAGACAGGTGATTGTTTACCTTTTTCTTCTCTAACCAATATTGCCTTACAACAATTTCTGAGATAGCCAGGTAGATGTCAATCTTTCCCCTTCTTTTGGCTTTGAAAGTAGTGGTGGTTTCGATAGATAAATCTTCAGATTCTTGTGGGCTTGCTGACATTCTTCAGTGCATTCGAACTGATTCTGCTTTTTGAGAACTGAGAAGAATTTAAAACTTTTTTCGGAAGACTTAAAAATAAGCCTTCCTAAAGCTGCTATTCTCCCTGTTAGTCTTTGAACTTCCTTTTTATTTGATAAAATATCAGGTATTTCCTCTATAGCTTTAATTTGAACGGGATTTACCTCGATTCCTCTGTTCGATACAAGGAAACCCAAAAATTTGCATGATTGCACTCCAAAAGCGCATTTTTGTGGATTTAGCTTCATATTATACCTGCGTAAAATATCAAAAGCAGTAGAGAGATGCTGGAAATGGTCTTGTGCTTGTGTTTATTTTACCAACATATCATCAATATAGACTTCCATCGTCTTTCCAAGATGTTCTTTGGAACATCTTCGTCGATCACTTGGTTCTTGAACGGTCCTTGCTTTCTATTCTTCTGCTTAATAGGTACGAAGGATAGATCTTCATTTAGTTTATGAATCATCACTTCTGGTGGGATGTCTGTCATATCTGAGTGGGACCATGCAAAGCAGTCTGCGTTAGCCTTTAAATAATCAATTAACTTACCTCTTCGAGCGATGCTTAGCCTCGTGCCTATATACACTTTTTGCTCAGGCTTTTGTTCAGATAATGGAACAGCTACGAGCTCCACCGTAGTTGTTTTGATGTGCTCATCTTCCTCTGGTTCACGAATGACGTCCGGTCTGGAATCTGTATCTGTGTTGTATAGTATACCTTCCGTGGTAACTTGATTTTTCTTCTCGTAACTATTTTCTTTCGTACCTGTTTCAGCAATAATACCTTCCGTACCTATTTGGGTAGTAATTTCTTCCATGCTTGTTTGGGTTGTGTTATCTTCTTGGGAGATTCCTTTATCTCATAATTCTTCCACCTCTATTTTCTTGTTTTACTGTACCACAGAGTTTATATTTCTTACAGTCTATTGATCTCCTTTGATTTTTTGAATCCCCCATTCAGAGGGGAATTTAATTACCTGACGCAACTTGGAGGGTATCGCTTTCATGTCGCAGTTCCATGGCCTTCAAATGATCACGTTATAGGCCATGTCAGTATCTATGACTTGGAACCTGGCACTCTTGATCACCCCCTCAGCATAAGTGCTAAGCTCAATTTCCCCTTTTGTTATAACCGTAGAGTTATCAAACCCTGATATGGCTCGTGCTTTTGGGATTACTTAATTCCCCAGTAGCATTTCTTCCACGACTCTTGGCAAAATGATATTGATTGAAATGTCTGGATCAATCAACACTCTTTTTACGTTAGTGTCATGAATAAGTAAAGATATTACCAGAGCATCGTTGTGCGGAAGCATTAAACGCTGATATCAGCATCATCGAAGGTTATATCGTCTTCTTCCATATTTTCACGATGCCGTTTCCCATGTGTAATTGTGAACTTTGTGGTTGATTTGCAAATCACTCCCTTTACTTCTTCACCCCCGTGTATCACATTAACGGTTCGTTTTGGAGAAGGAGGCTTTGGGGGCTCCTGTCTGTTCCTCATATATGCCTGTATACCTTTATCACTAAACAATTCTGTTAAATAGCCCTGTTTTAAAAAAAATTCTACTTCACCTTGTAAAAATCTACAATCCGTAGTTTTGTGCCCATGATCGTTGTGAAATTCACACCAGTGATCTGGGTTTCTTCTACTTGGATTTGACCGCATCTCTTTGGGCCACTTAACCTTGTCTCCCATGTTCCTCAATATTGAGACAAGTTCAGTAGTACTTACATTAAAGGTATGATCCCCAATTTGAGTACTACCTCTAGGTCGTTCATCTCGATCTTTTCTGGATCTAGACGAGGATGAGACTACGTCTCTTCCTTGTGGTCTATAGTCCGACCTAGTATTTTTGAACCTGGGGCGGATATCGCGTCCTGAGGGTCCTAAGTAAGGATCGCACCTATTTTTACCTGATCGTCTATCTGATTCAGGACGTCTGGATCTGGAATGATCTTCATCTCTCGAACGAGCAATGATGTCTTCTTCTATTTTGAGTTTAGTACTGTACCTGTTATATACATCGTTCCATGTTGTAGCGGGGAATTCTCTTAGATTTTCCTTAAGTCGTCTCGTGTCTTCTGATATTTTATCGTTTAGGTTGCTTGGAAATGCCATGGCTCCCCAATTATCAAGCACCCTAGGTAACTGCATTCTTTCTCGTTGAAACCTGTCTACAAACTCACGGAGTAGTTACGTGTCTCCTTTTTTTATTTTGAATATGTCTTCCATTCTATTCTCAACTTTTATGCACCAGAGTGTGCTTTTATAACGAATCTGCAAGCTTAGCAAAAGAGTCAATAGAATTTTCAGGGAGAAGAGAATACCATGTTAGGGCCCCTTTGGTAAGTGTTTCCCCAAATTTTTTGACGAGGACTGATTCAATCTCTTGTTTTGTTAAGTCGTTGAGTTTTACCCCAGTAGTGAAAGCAGTCACATGGTCGCGTGGGTCAGTTGTTCCATCATATTTGGGAACGTCAGGCATTTTAAACTCCTTGGATATAGGCAAAGGGGCCTCACTTGGCTTCCAAGGTTGTTGAGAATATCTATCAACATCGATGCCTTTGATGACAGGTGGTACACCAGGAATTTGTTCGATGCGATCGTTCTGCTCCTTCATCTGTTTCTGCATGGTTAGCAGTAAATCTTGTTCCGCAGTTTGATCATTATCACCATTGTTGTTATTGGATCTTTCTGGGGATTGTTCCCTCGAACCATGTGGGGTTTTTGAAGGCGATGTAACTGGGGTTCCACTCATTTGCTGGTCGTAGGGAGTTCTTTTGGAGGTCTGACTTTCATGTCTATATTCCGAATAGTAATCAAAGAATAACGTCTTACAAGACGGGATATTCTTTTGTTTATACGTATCCTTTCACTTTAGGGTTTAGACCCCCCATTGATCCAATTATAATTGAATTTTTCCGTTTTTTCAATTTTCTTCTTAGGACAAGTTGGCCCGCTTGTGTGGCGAGTTGTCGCATGTCTTAGGAGTTTGGCTTCTTTAGCCTCGGTTCCTTTTACCTTCAACCATCTTATTCACCTCTACTCTCCTACCTTATTTTGTGAAGGGGTTTTTACTCTGACTTCTAGAAGCAAAAGAGTGCTGGTAACCCCTGGAGATGATAAGGATAGGGGTTGGTACCTTTGGTATGTTGTTGTACCCACTGTTGGTTTAGTGGGTGAAGAAAATCTTCCCTTCCCTGAGAAGTGGAATCGCGCACGTGAGTATGCTTTATCTCAAATTTACTTTTTCTTGTTTTGGCTTGAGATGTTATTAACACCGTGTGTGTTTTTTTTTCTTTCAGCAATCATGAATACTGTTGAGAATGTTTCCAGTATTCGTGATTGGGTAGAAAAATTGTTGTTTGTTGCTCCTTCAGAAGAAATATCTTGGAAGTACCTCGCTGGGAGGTATGGTTGGCAAGTAAAGACGCACGGTAAGTGAAGCTCTTGTTCTCTATTCTTTCCTTACTCGAGTCTTTTTTTTTTTTTCGTTTAACTTTTTTCCCTTTTTAATAGGGTTCTCTGCTCGTGGGGTGTATGCTTCATCTATCCCGAAGATGTCCTTGGCTTAGGCCCAGGATATTATTGTTGGTTAGTGAGTCTCGTTCTGTAGAAGAAGAAGAAGAGGGTGCTTTAGTGCATAGGCCACGGAGAAGGCGAATGGTTTTAGATGATGAGCTTACAGACTTAACCTTGCCTTCCGTGTCTGTGATTGAGCCCCATGTCCTTGATGATTTTTCACATTTCCCTATTCATAAGGGTGTTGATCTTGCTCCTGACGATGTCCCTTTGGCTGCTGTCTTTCCTGCTTATTTGAGAGAACTTGTTCCGTCTATTCCTTTGGCTATTTCAACTTCTGTTGTTGCTTTGCCTGTAACTTCTTCAACTCTCTGTGCCTGCTGCTTTGCCTGTGGCTTCTCCAGCTCCTCAACCTTTCGTGCCTGTTGTTGTTCCATCTCTGCCTGCTTCCATGCCTTCCGTTAGGGAAGTAGGGTCTTCCAGCAGAGAGATGCGGCAGGTGGTAATAGAGGTTCCAGCTGAGGGGAATCTTTTCAAGAAAACGGGTGATCCCGAAGTGTGGCTCAAGCCTTTGATAGGTACCTCTGATAAGGCAAAATTAGCCAGCCACGGTGCTCTTACATGGGCCAATGAGGTCGTGCATACTTCTTTGAAGGTATGATGCAAGTTATCCTCTTTCACTCTCGTATATGAGATTTACCATATCTGACTGGTTTATTTATTGTAGATTAACCTTATAGGCATGGAGCTTATGAAGAGGATTTCAAACACGGACCAAGATACAAAAGAGTTCCAGGCCGATGTTGATAATTGGAGAGCACAGTATGGTAGCCTAAGGATTGACATGGATGCTTTAGAAGAGGAAATGAGTACCTTGAAGCGGTAGATAAAACTCATGGCAGCAGAACTGGCAGTGGAGAGGGCATCTTACAGTCAGGCTGATAAAGATAAGAGTGTTCTGGAGTTTTCGTTCATAGGGCAGCTGTCCTGTGCCTCAGAGGAGATTAGAGACTTGAAGAACTTGTTGGGTCAGAAGTAGGAATACTCAGGCGAGCTCGTGCAATCACTCACTCGTACTCAAGAAGACCTTAGTAGGTCTTTAGACAAATCTCAAACTTTAGAGGAGTCGATTGTTCCATTAAGGGTTGCCCATGAAGCTGCGGAGGCGGAGAAGGACGGATGAAAGCCGAGCTTCAAGTGTGGGAAAAGGATTATGAAGATTTGGAAGAGGTGGCTGATGTCGATGTCAGCTACGCGTATATGAATTCTCGCCTTGACACATTAATGGAAATGAGTCAAGAGGGTTTCGACATTACTTCTGAAATAGCCAAAATTAAGGAATCCATGGATAAGGCTCAACAAGGTCATAACCTCTCTTCACCTGATGGTGAGATTCCAGCCGCTC